>NW_019059876.1:316326-346298 GCF_000696155.1 Zootermopsis nevadensis | reverse complement strand
AACCCAGAAGACAGAAATCTTCATACTCATCGCCCTGATGATGGAGGCAGTATGACCTCTGAAACGTTGGTTAACATCGACCAGACTACACAGCGCAACAACCCAGAAGACAGAAATCTTCATACTCACCGCTGTGAAAACCTCAAATCTCACATGGTTCAGAGTAGAATTCACTCTTCTAGGCACGTCAGAAAATTTGTGATTCCATAAAAGACGAGGAATTTGTTTACCAGCTGATCGATTGCCAGGTTTTCAAGGACTCTACTGAACAGAGTTTGAGAAGTTTCAGCTTCAAGACAATTTACAACAGTGATTTTCAACCTGTGGGTAGAAAGGATGCTTTATGTGGGTCTAAGAATTAAAGTAAATTATTGTAATTTCTACAATTATCTATCACAAAATTATTTTGGGTCTAAAACAAAAGCAGCTGTTGCTCGTATACACATTTATGACAGTGATTCGTTGACTCATTTGTGTTTTGGCTGTAGTGGGCCGCGCAGTCAAAATGTTGAAGTTACTTACAAATATTTTATTTGAATTGTAGATGCATGTGAACTGTATTTCACTTCACCAGATGGTGCAGTGACGTTTAAGAAATTAAAATCGTGCTGCAGTCATAATGTTAATATTTGTAATTGATTACAAGGGTCGAAGGATTTTTATACCTACCAATTGCCGGTCCCTAGGAGTCTGTCACCCCACATTCTTGTCCCTGATTAAAATCGTGAGCCAGAATTATTTCCGAAAACCAAGGAAATTGAAGAAAATTATACAATTGCTCGAACTGAAGTCAAAAGAAAATTTGTATTATCTGTAGCGGAACTTTTTGACATTTCTTTCGTGTTTTGTCTTTTGCCTGATACAGGCTGCTGTAGAAGCCTTCTGTGTCCTTTACTTGTAATTTTAAAGCATCTCTGATGACTAATGTAACTGATAAATGTAGTTGCGGTTAACTTAAATTAGCACTTCGATATTTCAACCAGTTCAAAGTAATCTGAGCAGTTCTCTTTGTTCTGACGAGCTGCAGAAGACATTGTGTCATACTAGACCAAGTGATCTTTAGACCAAATTTAGACATGAGTAATGCATAAATACCACAGCCTCCAGAACAGATCTGAGACTCGATGTTGTTCTGGGTTGTGACGCCGTGAGGGCTTGTAGGTAGACAAACTACAAAAGTTTCGGAGAAACATACTGTTTCCATCTTCAGGGCTGAACCTTGAAGATGACGACATTATGTTTCTCCTAAATGTTGGTATCTTACCTATGAGTCCACGCGGCGTTATAGCCCAAAACAACATTGCCGTCGTCACTACAGTGAGAACCACAAGTCTTGCATAATGTGGATTATTTTAATATTATCTTCCTATCTGTGATTAGGTTTTCTTAGTGCCATCTTCCCTTGAAGTTGTCCCATTGAAACGCGTGCATTTTCCGTGTTTCCCAGCGTGTTACATATCCCACTTCACGCAAGTAATATCTGATGAAGACAGTAGGGCTATGTGTTAGATACGTCTTCCTTTACTTTGAGAGACCAAGTTTCACACTCATTTAAAACAGTGATGAACAAACAATGCTGTTTTTATGAAAATGCCACTGCGCAAGTATACCGGCAGAATATAGAGATATTTGCCTGTCTGATTAATGGATGTGTAAGAACCTCACTTGCCAACAAATTCTTATTAAACAGCTGCTTTTGGAACAATAACTCATGACGTAGTAAGATCCTGTAATCAAATATCCCTCCTTGCTCACAATCTTATCATATTTTTATCTTTAATCTGTCCTTTGTGCATGTACATATTGTGGACTCTAGACAACCAACCATTGTGAACGGGTATTGGAAAAGAATGTTTTCAAAGAATGTTGCATACTTACATTGAATTGTATCACAGTAATTAATATTTTAATAGTGTTCATTAAAGGTCTCTAATAACACACTAGAAATTACCTTCTCTATTTCTGTTGTCTTGTAATTTTCTCAATTACATTCTTTCTCGTCATGATCTTACAACTAACTCCATTGTCATGCAGATCTTTTAAATAAACATCTCTTCCTGAATTTCTAAGCTGTTTAGATTGTGCCACGTTTAACGGCTAACTACGCAGTGGAACGAAGTTCTTCTTTGAGAAGCTGATGGGCGTAGCTGGTCAAGAAGTTCCCCGTCTTTTATGGAACCCGAAGGGTCATTACGATGTCTACAAGAGCCCCGATTGGGCACTGTTTTCAGTCCATGCTCCACAGTTTCAACATGTTGATGTCATCCGATATACAGCCAAATCCCCCAAGTGATCTGTTCCCTTGAGACTGTCCGATTAAAACTTTGTATGAACTGCTCAGCCACCAACGTTTGGTGGCTGTATCAGGAAGTACCAGCATGCGAAATGCCGTTTGATACTGTCGTTACAATATCGAGCTTTATCCGCAAATAGGGCGGAGTTCTTTGAACGAGATCATATTAATTTATTTATCCTCATTTGCCTGCTTACAATTGTAAATATGTTACAGATTATTGTTTTTGTTCTTGTTGTTGCTTTGGGAATAAATTGTTGCTTAAATGCAGCTGATTTTCACATTATGTTTGTTGGACGTTACCTCATTTCCATTCGTTGTCATGTCTGTGATTGCTGGCGTACTCATATAGGATTTGAGTACAACTACAAAAGATTTACAGAAGTTATATTTTTCGCAAGACTTGTTGCCATGTAACATTTCAGAACCCCAGAACTGTATCGCGTGTCACTCCCCAGATCGCATGTTCGTGCACCCACAAGGTTATCAGTTGCATGAAATCAAAACGTACGAGTTTGGAGTTGCTTCATGTGGCGTATCGTAAGTTTAAAATTGAATAAAAATTCATCCAGCTGTTCTCGAATTGAAACCTGCGGACGGACAGACATAGTATCCTTTACGTGCTTTCAGTTTGCAAATAACTCATATAAATGTAATTCAGCTGCAACATTGTGTTATGTAATTGCTCTGCAATACTCTGTCCGGGGGCTCTTTCCCCAGGAACAAAGGAACCATGTCGTGATCTGACCACTCACTTCCATCCAGTGTCCAGTTTCAGAGTTCTCTCTGTTTTAAATCCATTACCACTTCTCCGTGTAATCATTCTTGCTTCATTAATTACCCCCACGTTGCAGGAGCACGTGCTACAATATCGTTACATTTTATTGATTTCTGTAAAGGATGCCACTTACATCGTTGCGGCCCGGGGTTTTCGCCCACGCGTCACCACTGGGGGATTTGTGGTGGACGGAGTGCCACTGGGACAGGTTTCCTCCGGATTCTTCGGTTTTCCCCTGTCATAATTCCACCGCTGCTCCATATTTACGCGTGAATCAAAGGGCCCATAGTCTCATCTCATCGCAAGCGACAGTGATGGCTGTTGCAGAGTTCGGGTTGCAAGTATTATCTTTGCTACCGCTCTCATACGTTCTGCAGTACGATATGGAGGGAGAGAGAGAGACTGCGCGAGCGATAGTCGACTGGAGATCGTATTGGTTGGAGGAAGGTAAAATGGAAATCGGACTTTCGTCTGAGCCCAACGCGAATGAATCCGTAAAGCTGCAAGTAGGCTTGACCACTGCCCAGGATGGAGTCTTGGGCCGTTTTTTCTCCTAGGAAAGAAGATCCCGATACCCAAAACTGAATGTGCCCGAGAATCGAAAACTCCTAGCATTGTTAACCTCGGCACTGAATGGAAGTATGTGATTAGCTCCAGGCTTTGCCGGCTCTATCACCGGGGAATGGGTCTCTTGTCATTTGATCGCACTGTTTGCCTATTTGTTCTTCACGCAGTAGCTTAAGGGTGAGTAATTAATTCTGTGACCGCTGAACCAAGCAGAAGTTGGATAAACATGTTACTCTTTACGCATTGTCTAATGGCTTTCGGTCTTCCTTTTAAAACAAAGGATTTATGGTACATGACATGAAGATCATATAGTTCTAGTAGAAAGAACAAACTTTCTGGCGAGAAAATGCAAAATTAATTCTCTTCGTTGCTTGCAGTATGTGGAAGAATTACGAATCCCAAATGAACATTGTCAGTGTAATACAGAAATATAAAACAGAAATAACAAATAGAAATGGATTGACACCCATGTTTCCAATTCAGGAATCTGAATGAAACTGAATTTGATTGTGATTTTTATAGCTGTAGATATAAATACTGGAGTAAGATGCTTTGTTTCTTACAGACATTCACTTTTCATGTTTTTCAGGAGCTGAAAGGAGGTCGGTCATTCCAGAAGCTTGGCTTTACAGACTTAAATCTGGCTGAGTTTGCAGGCTCAGGTCAGACGACTCGACGCTGCCTGTTAGAGGGCTATGACACAAGGCATCGACAGGACAATTCCATGCTCACAGTAGCTATTCGTATGAACATGCTGTCTGGTGACATCCTTTTCAAAGTGTGAGTCTCTCTTAAATAATGTACTTGTAAATAATATAGTTTAGAACTTGTAGGATCTTATTATATGTTTCAGTTTGTAAGTGTAAAACCAATAATACGTTGGTGGCCCATTGCATTATTGAACTCTGTGAAATGCATATGTGTTCTAGTCAGTGGCATAATACCTAGTCCTCTGACATTTGTATCTTTCTTTCTTTAGTCCTTCTCCTTCTTCAAAACACAAGCAGGTAGTAGCCCAAGAGGAAGGACCTGAGTGCCGTGATGAGTTCTCCAGTGGCTCTCTTGCTGGTTCTTTAGCCAGTGGTAGTTCTGGATTTGGCAGTTTGCCCAAGAAGAGGCCACCCTTGTTTCCTTCTGGTATGTTTCTACAACAGTCTCAAACCTTTCAGAATTATATTCAAGCCAGATAAGTTTCCTCAACATTGTCAGAGCGAGTCTTTACATCTTGGAAAGAAATACATATCAAGATGACTGTCTGCTGGGATGTTGCACTATGTAGCCTGTTAGAAACTGACCAGTGTCCAACATCCCAGCAGACATCTTTATTCTCGCCACCTTGAAAAATTGAAATTTTGTCAGATATTTATCAACTGGAAATTTATAGTTTCTGACCTTGTTCAGATTTTTGTAGTAAATGAAGTGTCAAGCTATTCTTATGTATTGGAGTATGCATATGAATTTGATTGTCAGAGAGATGGGAGTCAAGGATGATGAAGCGTGTTTGGCATGTGAGAGGTGAAAAATTCATACAGAAATTTATTAGATAATCTGAATGTAGTGTACTTGTGATGGGTGGATGATATTGAAATAGAGCATTAAGAAATAGGATGGGAGGGTGTAGAGTGCGTCCATCTGCCACAGGCTAGTGTCCAGTGGCAGTCTGTTGTGAACACTGTAATGATCCATAAAAGGCAGGACATTTCTTGAATAGCTGAGCGACTACTACCTTCTCAATAAGAAAGCTGCTCAATGTAATTAGTTGAGTTAGATCTCTTTTGGGTTCCTTGATCTTCTTTTTCTGGTTTAACAATGTTTATACATTTTCCGGTACCCCAACTTTTTAGTTGGCTTGATCTATGAACATTCGGTAGGACTCCTTGGACGAGGGATCGGCCTGTCGCAAGGCCTCTACCTATACACAGGGCAGCACAACACAGAAAAACATCCATGGCTTGAGTGGGATTCGAACCCACGGTCCCCGCGACCAAGTAGCACAAGGCCCACGCAGCCACCCCGGACCCCGGGTTCCTTGATTATTATTAAATTAAAACTACATGATAAAGGGAAAGAAGGTTGTCCCTTTGTGATAAATGCTGTGCCATGCCAAAAGATAAAGCTTGAATTACCCCAAGAAAGTGAGTTGAAAGTACCCAAATCTGTTTTCAACATTGTGTTGAAAAGTTAAATTCTGTTTCAGTCAGTATTGAATCCTGATGTTCAGTCACTTATTTTCTGATCCATGCCAAGAAAATTACTTAAAAGTCGTGTCTTTCACACTGGCAAAAACATTTGATACTTCTTTGCTGTTCTGCATTATATTATATGAATGTAATCTTTGCATAGAATTCTGTAAACATTTATCAGTAATTAAAAATGTGATTGAAAGACAGTAAGTTCATGACCACTTGTTTGAGAACTAATGTCATACTGGTGTCTGAAAAAATAAAAGTTATGCAGTCAGACTTACAAAGGCTGTTAAATTATTTTATTCCAGGTTACCACAGCAATGAATTTTCAGAGTGTTAAAAAATAATGAACATGAATTTATGAAGTGTAGTTTGTCTTTATCATTGAATATGAATTAGTTGATAAATTTTTGAAGAGTCCATGTATTCCAGTTAAGTAAAATCATATCAGAAAACTCTAATCTGAAATAAGTGAGTGAACTCAAGGGGACACTTGATAAGTACACATTACTGTGACAGTATTATCTTACCATGACTGCTTGAATTCACATCTCAATGAAAATCATATGACATATTTGATTTAATCGCCACATCTTACAAAGATTTTCACTGTACAATTATGAATTTCTGCCATCAGTGAAAATTCTCACACGTATTGGAGCATAGTAATTTTATTTAAATAGGATGTCTGTAAAATTGTGGTGGTGTTTTATTTCATGTAAGAAATATGAATGAAATGTGACACAGAAGGGGAAACTGAAAGATTTTGGTGCTGGTGACATTCTGTATGGGGCTTTGCCTCACAAACACAAGAATATCTAGAGTTCTAAACTTGGCAGTATATTCAATATTTTGCTTTATATGGTACATCTCATTACAACTTTATTTTACGTAATCCTATAGATTAAAGTTTAGGAGAGTAAGGAATGGAGATTGAAGTGGTGTAATGCTAACTGTGCTGCCTTTTTTTAATTTGTTCTTGACTGGTTTGTATAACAGTGCTATTTAAACTGCGTCAGTTATGAAATATCAGTTGGTGGGATGATTTTTAGTAATGAATTGTAAAGAAGTGGCCATGACCTATTGCAAAGTACTATTCCATAATTTACCTGGAGGGACTACAGAAAACCACAGAAAGCTTTGTCATGATAGCCATCCTGTGTTATAAAATTTGATGTGGAGACCTTGCGAAAATTAAGTGGGAGTGCTGAATTGCGGCATTTATTGGCTAGTTAGTTAAATTTTTAAGTTGATATGTAACAATTTTTTGTACACAGAACTAGCGACAGGGACTGTCCAAGACACTTTGGATCCGGCGGATGCTGCCGGTGAGATGGAGGAGGGTCATGAACCTGGGCATTCACGCAATTCTTCCAACACCAGTCAAATGAGCAAAGCATCAGGTTACTGTTCCCTCAACAGTCATTCGCAACACAGTAGGCAAAGCAGCTCAGGGGATTCAGGACATATCAGGTGAGGGCAATGATTAGTGCACTGTGAGAAATGTGAAGGCTGTGGCAGAATACTGAGTGCAGGGCAACAGTCTACATAAACATATGATTCACCTGCCTTCTGAACAGTGAGTCTGGAAATCCCCCCTAATTCCTACTGATTTCAGAGCATTGATACGTTATTATTTTAGGGAGGTGGGGGTCATATGAACACAAATCCACATTTTAAGAATTTTAATCTAGCCATGTTCCTCTGTTCAATGCTACTTGGATATTTAGTTCAGGAAATTAAAATTTTGCATGAATTCTGCTGCAGTAATTTGTTAATAATAAAGATATTTGCAAAGAAATGTGTGGTCAAAAATTACAAAATTACTATCAGCAACAGAGACAGATTTTAGGGCAGTTCGTTTTTATTACTATTATTGTGTAAGAACCAAAATCATTGTAAGTAGGGTTTGAGGTTCTTGCAGGAGTGAGTATGCAGATGGCTGTCTTCTGGGTTGTGTCACTGTGATGCCTCTGTCATCAGGGCAATGATCACCCTGATAATGGAGGTAGCAAGGACCTCTAAAACGATGGTAAACTTCTACCAAGAAGATAGCCATTTTCAAAATAAACCCAGCTGTAGATAAGATCTCTTTGCTTATAGGTAAGGAAAAACTGGATGTGTTCGAAATGATGATGTAGAAAATATTTTAATACTATATTGAAGGAACTTGAATGATATGATAATGGCAATATGACATGTAAGTTTCTTCCATATTTGCCATTTTTGAATGATTTGAAAGTGATGTTTTGAGGAACCATGGCATTCACTTTACATGTCTAAATACAGTATTTTACAATCTTTGGCTTACATACAGATTTGTTTTTCATGCACATTTAATTCTTGCCAAATAATTTGAAAAAACTAAATCTGATGAAATATGTTGAGAGATAGTATATTTATTCATGGTTTTGAAACAGTCTGGTTGCTTCTAATTGAATAAATTTGCCTTAATGAAGTAGACCAAGTTGAGATGTCCCTTTATTCATAATTATTGTGCCAATAAAATGGCTGCAGCTCGACAGGCATGTTTACAGTGTGTATAATGTTTATTTATGAGAAAGTACAAGTATGAATGCTTGTTTTGTTGAGAAATTCATCCTAGTATAATTTGTAGCTTTAATTGAGTGGTTTTCCTCTAAGTATGCCAGTCACAATTATGCATGCTTTTCTGTATTTTTGGATTTATAATACTATATCATTATAGTGGAAAAAAAGTTGGCATGGCATGTAATATTATGTTTGAACTTGTTTAAGCATTACCTTGCAGAATGGCTTATACATTTTCAATTTTTTTGTTCAGCATTGTACATATGGCAAATGTCTTATTTGATTTGCTTTAGCAGCTTTGAGCAAGCAAACTTGTTCAAAAATGAGCTAAAATATCCATTTTGTACCTCATTTGATCTGTAAAATACCTTTATCATGTAAGTGCTAAGTAACTGCTGGAACCATTGCCACTTAGGCATTGATAAAGTAAATGGTAAAATTGTTTCTGCACTTAATTAAGCACCACATCTTAAAGATGTATGGGGGGATGGAGGTAAATTATTAAGTTCATACTTTAGCAACTTTGCCCTGGGAAGAGTCCCTGGTAGTTGTTGGTAGGAGGCTGGGTGGGCCCCAGAGTTGTCTGGATGTGGCACTGAAGAAAAAAGTTTTTATCCTAGCCAGGAACCAAACCCCTATTGTCCTGGCTATGGCCAGTCACTATACTGAGTTATCCTGGCTCTGAACCACTGCCTCTTAGTTAAATATATATATTGGACCATTAAATTGAATACATATATTTTTATTTGGATTTCATAGTACGTATACAATAGCAGGTAGTTTGTTTAGAGATTTTGGAATAAAGTTAAAAGTTTTTTATGTGTATGGTGTAAGGTTTATTTTTCTTATTGTTTGAAATTTAAGGGAAACTTTAACAAATAATAATAAATTAATACCCATGAATTAAAGGATCATAACATTATAGTTGTTATTAGAGTACCTATTTCTTCATTTCATGTGATAATTTGTAGTGTTGACATTTGTCTACAAGAAAATGAATTTTTATTCTGCTCCATTATGTGTACAGAGTGTCTCTAAAAAATGTATAGACTCTTTGAACAGTCATGGCACTTATATAGGTACATAACAATACAGGTAGATGTTATTTATGTTATGTTTAATGTTGTTGTACCCAAATGCATAGTTTTCTCTTGTTAATCAGACTGATGGGACTGTGTTTGACGTTTGAGGAAAGTAACTGAATTAATAGACAGATGAATGCAGAATGTACACAGCTTGTATTCCAGATCTTTTAAATCACTACATCATGGTAGTGCTTTGTAAGAGTTGCAGGTTTTTACATAGCCCCCTAGAAAGTCTCTCTTTCCTTTTTAGAATGTTGTCTGTAAAAGCACTGATCATTGTATTTAGTACAACACAAAATGGAAACAATACAACCATATGCCATAAATAAAGATAATTCAGATTGTCAGCTTGAATTTTGTTAGTTCTAGATTTAATTCTTTGGTCTAAAGAAGCTGTTTTTGAACCTCATAGTCACATCACTCAGTGTGTATTAGACAAAAGAAAACCCATTCAATGTTCAGAATTGTCCACTGTTTCAGCAAACATTTCAGTTACCATCTTCAGGTTGAATTTATGGTGGTTGAACATGTTTGGAAGCCTTATACAGAGAAGCTAGCACCATAATAAACTGATTGCCACTTACTGCCACTAAATGCAGGCATTTTGAACATTTAAATTTCGTCTTAAACCAATAAGTGAATAAAGTAAATTTTTTCGGGACACTCCTGTAGTTATAATCATGGATGGATTATAACATGCAGATTTATGTTCTAAATGTTTAATAACGCTTTTGAGCATGATCAGAACAGAATTTATTGATTACTGCATGAACCATATTTGTCCATTGCATTTGATTGTTCTTTTTTTCTCTCTGTCTCTCTTTCTGTGTGGGCTTTATAGGTCCCCATCTTGGCCAGTGTGGGTGCCTCAGTTACTCCCAATTCCGTCCCCGACTACCCATAGAGCTATCCCTACCTCATCCACCTCACCTGTTGTAGATGCTTCCTGGAGTCGATTCTGGTCACACAAAAATCCAGTGACCTCCCGATCTACACAGAATAATATAGGTAACTCATCTTTCAAGAGTCTCATATCTCCTTCCATGACAGATGTTCAATTGAAACTTCCTTCTTCCCCAGTGTTCTTTGCTAACCACTCATCTGCCAATGATACCTTGTCCCCATCCACTGCACCTCCTGCTTCTATACCAGCAGGAGTTCTGTTCTGCTTCCCTCCGTGGGCTTCACCCCGCACCGCCCCTCGTGCTTCCTCTTCCCCTGGCATGCTCCATCAACACAGCCCAAGCTCCCCAAGAGGCAGTCAAGCAGATGCACTTCATGGCAACAACCATATGAAAAGGTAGGGCTCATGATTGGAAAGTCATGTTTTGTGTTAATTGTGATTTTTTGTACAGAATTGTGTGACTGGTATTTGCATTGTGCTTGCCCTGATACATGTAAGATGGAGAGACCCTTCAGACAGGAGTGTAGAACCAGAGTACACGAACCTATCTGTACAGTTAAGTAAACTATTAAATAAATAAATAAAATTGGCAGTAAATGTTAACTAATGCCAGTTTATTATTTAATACCAGCAATACCCCTGTGGGTATTTTATGTTTGTGGTGCACTGTTTGGGAAAAACAGGATAGTTCGTGTATCTGCTGTTTAAGTTCTTGGACACCTGTGCATGATTTGCAATAGAAAGATCTTTAAATTTCCTAAGGTCTCTCCAAGAGGGAAATTGTATGTACTTACAATTTTTTTAAACAGCGTGCTTTTATGTATAAGTTTTTGAACAACCCTGTGTCTAATTTTTAAAATTGAAAAAATCTATAATTTGTCCAGGGTTCTCTCCCCAAGAACTTTTTTTGTTTCCCATTTGTTTCTACAACATGCCATTTGGATGAGGATTGGGATAGGTAGGTGAATTTTGTCTGTTATACAATATATGGACATGGACATTTAACATGATCAAAGAATAATTTGTTTTTATAAACAGAAGGTACATTTTACAATGTATTTGTACATTTTTGCACCTTCCATTACTGTGTGAAGTACTGTCATCAGGATCTTTTTGTCAGTATCAGAATTATCTTTCCTTAGAGACCCCCAAACACTGCAGTGCAAATGGACTGTTACTTTTGATTGGTGTTTGAAAATGGGATTTAACAGTCCCAATGAATAGTATCCATTTTTCGTGGTGTAAACACATTTTTAACATGGACATTTCAGGGGGAAGAACAGTTGTGAAACAAAATAAATGGATATTACTTATATAACTCAATTATATTAAATATATATTTTAGCACAGCTCTGTCAGTTTGTAACATTTTATTATTCGGGTAAATATATTATGGTTTACAGTCAACTTGTATAAATAATTGTGTATTTAAATTACACTAAATTAAGTAAATATTAAAACAAAATAATTTCTACATAAAATGTTTTTCTCTCCATCTTCACTGTGCTTGTAAAAACTATGAATATTTATTCATATTATATTATTATTCTCTTATAAGTAATATTTGTTTCTTTGCTTGTGTAAATTCAGTATAAATATATCAGTTGTATGGAAGTAGATTATACATACACCTGCAGGAATAAGCCTGTAAGAAATCTGAAGGTCATTGATTTGTAAAATGATTGTATTTTTACTAATTTAGGTACATTCTTTCTTGGTCCTAATTTGGGGCATGGAAAATGTTTTGTGTAGAATTTTCCTGTATATAGTCCTTGAAGACTGTTAATACTAACAAAGAATTATAGCCAAAACCATCTCAATGTGGTGCTGATAATTAATATCTGTGACATTATACTGTCTGTGCAGTATGCTCACTGGTTTTGATTTAACTTTACTGTTGTGTAAAAGATAGAGGTGAAGTTTCCCTGGTTCTTAACTAACCGCCACAATGTGTAGGGGAATGGAGGTGTAGTTGTACCACTGGAAGGTAAGTGGTGAAGAATGGCCACCATTGTGCCCATTGAATAGGATGGGTGGGCCCTATTGCTGATCTGGACTGTGCAGTGAAGAAAAAATCCTTTGCAACTGAAACTTGAGTCCTGGTTGTCCTTGGCATAGTCTGGTGAACTGAGTGGCTGACTGACTTCTGTTGTCTGTTTTCATGAGGCCCAGTATCTGAATACAAATAGTAGCCAAATTAGCTGACTCCATGGAGCTGAGTCCTTGAGAAGCAAATACTTGCTCAGATGGTCAAAGGAAGGCAAGCCACCTCAATGCAAGATATCTATACAGAAAATATAATTGTATTATTGAAGTCTGCCTGATAACTATGAAAATGTCTAAACCAAAATTCAGCTCTGTGAATTTTAATTTACTGTTCTAAAGTTACAGGTATTTATAAACTCAATTGACAGTTTACAGATATTTATCCAATCAGAAGCTTAAGTGAATACTTTTTTTTAATAGTTGCAAACTTAAAAAACCATTACTCTTCCTGGAGTGTATGATATTGAGCCCCCTAAGAGCTTCTCTTGTATCAGGCTTCTCTAATGCCCTATGTTACTGTTTTTTGTTGCTGTTTATAGGTTTTTATTACAGTCTTTTTATGCATGAACCAAAGTTTTGTCTTGTTTACAAATTTGATTGAGAAGTTGTAGACACATTATCACTATATTACTGTGTGCACTATTGCTATTACTATGTGTGTATGCCATGTTTACCTCTGCCATTTGACGGACCTGTTTTTCAGACATACGTTATACCATTGCAAAAGGATGGAGTTTATGTTATGTCACTAAATGAATCTACAACTGTTTATTCCACAGGTAGAAAATTGTGTTACTTCAGTAGTTTGATCAGCCTGAGCTAAATATTCATATCAAAAGGGGGCTTGTATGTCATAGGGTCTATAGTAGTGAAAACACATTGGTGCATGGATACAAATACTCATCTGCAGAAGGGTTAAAAAGCCTAATTCCATATACTGAAACAATTCTTAATGTATATCAACATTTTAATTCGATAATGATTGATTCTTGATAATGAAATATATCACGTTAGTTCATGTTGGTATACAACAGAATGCACGGACCCAAAAGTAACATAAAACTGTGCTAAAATACTGTTCCCGGATGTCTCATAACTATCAAAGATTTGTACTTTGGTTTTTAAAGCTACAAATTGAAATAAAGGCAGAAACTTTTGTTGCTCTTTGCTTAAACTTATATATCAATGAAATGTTTCAAACTTATTTTAAAACATTGATTTTCAGCCATAAACATATGGTTCCATTTTAATTCTATTCATGAATTTCCAATACTTCCATTATATGCCATGGCCTGAAACTTACTTCCTCCCAAAACATATGTTATTAAGTTTCCATTGTAGCACATAGGAAGTTCACGAACAACTGGAATTAACTCAGTTGTGGCTTGTGCCACATGGCTGGGAGCTGTAGTGGTGTTTAGTGACATGGGAGTTGAACACCAGTGGTTGGCTTGCAGGAGTGTGATGTCACAGCATCGGAAGTTGTTTGAAAGCAACTCAAAACTGCCAACTGTGGCAATCAGCCCCGATGACCAACCAGAGGAGAGTGACAATTTGACCCTTACAGCAGCTGTCATGCATCGGAGAAGCAGCACAGTGTTAGTGTGCAAGTGTACATCTGCCATGCCTGTTGGTGTTTTTATTGATATGAAATGCCTGCTGCATAACCATTATTTTACTCAGCATCCTATTATCATATTCTTCCTCTCTGTTACCTTTTGTGATGTTACATTAACTTTATGTACCCTGGTTTTGTTTTATGTTCTCCTTTTTTGTCATTATAGAGGATATGTCATTAGAAATAATGTTTATCTGTTATTATCTGTTAATCACTGCACTCATAACTTTGAGGATACACAGTTTATATGAATGAAATGAAGTGAGGTCTTGGGTTACCAACCACATTTATATGGAACAAAAGTCTGATGTTTCAGAGACTGCGTGTCTGTTGTCATGGACTGATAAGAAGTAGACAGACAGAATGGAGAAAGAGACAGTCTCCAAAATATTAGATTTTTGTTCCATATCAATCTGATAATCTCTCAAGGAGACTTACTTGCATTTAGTTTCTATGATAATTTCAGATTTTATAGACTAAAAATGTTAACATCTTTCTTTCATGTGGTCTTTTTATTGAATGCATTTCATGAAGCTTCAGCATGTGTGCACCAGTTTCAAGTTCTGTTCATTAATATTTTAGTCATAAGATGATGTGCATCTGTTCACAAAGCAAGCCTGAAATTTTCTCTGCATTAAGCAAGCGCATCATGAGATCAACTTACACCTGTTACTTTAGAGATAATAGTTGTTGGTAACTAATTATATTTCCCTACTTACCTGCTTTGAGTTATTGTTCTAACAAAATGCAAAAATTGTTTGTTGCACATAATTAGGAAGCATGATTTTTAAAACTGTAAATTATATAGCACCACATTCCTTGAAAACAAATTTCACAGCCTTTTAAAATATTTTGTACCATTTCAACTTCTTTCTTAAGTGCAGTGTCTGTAATTCTCAAAATAATTGACATGAAATGGAAGTTATTTGTAGTTCTTCTCTTTGCCACTGTTAACAACTTAAAGATATACTTTGAATATCGATGTGGTATTCTGGGTTGTGACACCATCTAGCCTTGTATAAGACTGCGCAGCATCTCAGCCCATTGCTTTGAGAACATTAAATCTCAGACACATTAAATACTTCACAGCATGCATGTTCATGTGTTAATGAAGCACATTCAGCAAGCAGTCACAAACAACTGACAAAAATGGGATTTCCATCTGGGAGATTTGGTATATAGTTAATGACCATTTTTCTCAGTAAACTGCTGTGTTGTGAATCCAGTGTTATAACCCTAAAGTTTGGCACTCTAGCATGACACAGCGCATGAGAATTAGTAGTTGGATTGCAAAGAGTGAATATTATAGATGCTTTTTAACCATTCATTACAATATGAATTGATTTTAATAGGAATAAAATAACCACAATTTTTAAACTGAATTTTGTGTAGTAAGATATTGAAAACCATAATTAACAAAGTAGATTTTGTTAATGATAGAACGTTGTATTAAATTCTTTGGTGTGATGTAAATCTGTGTGCTCCAGTAGAAAAAAATTATACTGTAAAAGTTGACTTTTCTCAATTTTGTAGACATTACATGAAATTTCAGTTTGAAGAATTTATTTCTTATGGTATAGCAGTGTTTTTCAGACCTTTGGTGATGAATGAGAGTATGCATGGAAATAATGGTAACTTTGCTGCAATAAAAAAATCCTACTTTTGAAGCACATCATAATACACATAGTGCATATTATATACTGCACTTGATAAAAAGAAAACACCCCTATTGACATTGTCTTATTCTTACTGAACAAATTTATGTACAAGTCAAAGGTATTGGGTTAAAATCTTCAACAGATTTGTAGTTTTGGAGGAAAACAAAAAAGTACATAGAAAATAATTCCTGGAAAATTATCTTTGCTATCGTAGTATTCTGAACCAAGAGATTGTTGGATACATAATTTTGCAGAATATATCATCTTATTTATTAATTAATAACAATGGGATAACTTTTGATAGGTGATGGTGTATGACTAATTAAATAGAAGTAGATAAGTTGATGGAAAATGTGTAACCAATTGAGCTCTAAGCGGTAGAAAAGGGCCTAATATTTGGATGCATTTCTTGTTTCCCCCATGCATGCTACATATCTGATTCATCTTATGGTAGCAAGGTGATTTTGTTGTAGCGGTGTGAGATATTTTGCTGTATGTATGTTTTTTAATCCTAGATGTAAGTGGATTAATAATATAATATTAAAATGGTGAGGTTGTGGACTGAAACTGACTCAGGATATTTTCTACTGGCAGGCACTTTTGAACGTAATGAACCTTCATTCCATAAAAGGTGGGGGATTTCTTGGCCAGCTGAACAACTGTCATCTTCTCAAAAAGGGTTCTACTTCTTGTAGTAGTTATTAACACTATTTCAAATAGAAACTTCCAATGTATTGATGTGTTTGCTATGTTATATCTAATTAATATCCTATTTTCATTCAGTTTACTGGTTGTTATGAAAAGTGAAGCAGACTGGTGAAATGAGAATGCAGTGAAAAACAATAATAAACTAAGATGTGTTTTAGGTGGTAGAACATATTTTCCCTTTCTCCTCCCCCCAAAATTATTGAAACATCAGAAAATATCCCAGAACCTAGACATATGCTGGAAATACTGAGAAGTCTTACACTGTATCTTATCAGAATGATCATTTAAAACTTTGCTGCAAATAAACAGGAGGTGTTCAGTTGCATTTGTGGTACCAGTGCTAGTAACATTTGTGAAGGTATTAAGTGAGCAGCATTGTCGTAGGTGTAGCTAGCTTTTGTGCTGTTGAGATGTTGCATATTTGGGTACTGTTCTAGAAATCCAAGTTCTGGGTCAGGATTAAGTGAGACCGGGTCACTTGACCGGGCAAAGGCAGCACTAGAGAGACGCAAGAAGGCATCTGAAGAGGGGGCGCCACAGGCACGTGTTGAAGTCACACGAGTGAACCCAGATAGCCTCATTGATGAAATCTTGCGATCCACCAACTTGGAACCACAAGATGAGTCAGGTATCAGTAATGTACCCTCATTCTTGAGTGATATTGTATTATTAGTTAATTTGCTTAAAAAGTTTTTATCGGAAACCATTCTTTCAGTATCAAGATTTACAGATTGTCTCCAGCAGCAGCATGTTTTGCCTTGTTTTATAACAGTAACAAATTTTATTAGTTACCAAACAAAACAGAACACTTGTACTGGAGAGTGTTCAATAAATACATCCAGGGTATGTTCTACTCATGTTTACTACCTTCACTTTGATGTTCATCACAACAGTTATTTTTATACATCCTCGAGAGTAATTGGCACATTTGTCCCAATGATAACATCACCTGTTTTATTTCTGTGAAGAATAAATTACCCTAGCTTTCATCTTCTCTTTAGATTGGAACTGTTTTTCTGTGAATTCCTTCTTTGGTAGTCTGAAGTGCTCAAGATCACTGCGCAAGATGTGTAAGTTCTGGGCTGCACTTTCACTAATGTGATACAAGGTCATTTTTGTGCATCAGTTACCCTTGCAGGTTGCCTACCCCTGTAAGGAAAATGTGATAGAATGACATCAGTGGGCCCATGAAGTGTTCTTCACTCAAGCTAGAGCGTAAATGATGCCTAATAATCACTGTCTGTGTTGAGAATCAAAACTCAAGTAATCTAGCCAGTACAGTTCTCAAGTAAAATTTAGCTTTACATTGCTATAAACAGTGCACTTGAAACACTTTCATAAAATTAGTATTGATCAATTGGCTAACTATAAAATTCTCGCCAACTTAATGATAAGCAACCAACGGTCTCGTGCTGTTTGTAGCTGATACTTTGCAGATCCCTGACTGTTTGAACACAAATATTTGTTCTTTAACTTCATGTGCATATATTTACATAATGTTATTTTAGTGTATTGGGGAAAAAATACATTTTGACTTCATTAAAAAAATTGTTCAGATTATGGATAACATTGGTGTAAGTGAACAATAAATAATGTTTATGAAATCTGAGGTTCTCACAGCAGCGAAAATGATGATCTGGGTTGTGACACCATGTGGACTCATAGGTAGATACCAGCATTTCAGAGGAACACTCTGACCATCCTCATTGCACTTACTGTTGAACTATGTTCTTGTTCTCTACACCAGTGGTATTCAACCTTTTTTGTTTGCATACCCCCAGATATAAATTCTCTTCAGCTTTGTACCCCGAAAGTTGTTGGTGTATAATTCAAGTTATACATAGTATATAATCTACATCTAAAATAAATTACATTACTCATTATTCAGTGTTTATCATAAAATAATATATATATATTAATTTCACATACCCCTAAGATGTCTTCGCGTACCCCAGGTTGAATACCACTGCTCTACACCACTTCTAACAAAATTAGGCCATCATTCTGGACATTTCAGAGGAGCATCATGAACAAAATTGTTTCTGCAGTTGGATTCAGTTTTAATTTTAATTTTTATTTTGGTTTGAATTTTCAGCATCAGGCCTGCAGCTATTTATTGCAAAGGATGGTACAACTGCACTGGGCAGCCATGAGGTAAAGAGTCAGATGTCAGCAGGAGTATTTAAGCAAGTAGTCATGGATTCAGACAACAGGTAACCTTTAGTGGGGCAGTGCTGTATTAGTTTAGGCTAGACAGAATCATGAGATTTAGTATGTGTTGACCAGGACAATGGTCTTGTGAAATGTGACATATTTTGGTGATTGACAGAGAGTGAAATAAGACAATAAGTATAGGCTGCCATTGCTTGAGATGTAGTAGTTAAAAATTACGTTTGTCTTTGAATGTGACCAATGTGTTGTGTGGGTGTTATAAGCAATCATGTGTTAAAGGTCTATATTGCTCAGGTTACTTATGGCATTAGATTTGGTTTATTTATTGTATGAACAGTATATTTAGGATTTATGCCTCTTTAAAGATGATTTCATAGCCTTGTGTCAAGCACTAGAACAATTTTATTTATGAGTAACGAATCCATAATTATTAATGCTGAAAAGTGCAGAAGTGATATGTGTTTAGTTCTGTTTCATTGCTTGGCATATGTGTAACATATATCCATAAACTTATTGCTATGCATTGCCACAGCAATAAATAATAGCACATTGGTTAGTAAGATATGCATTTATAAGTTTTTTTATAATAATTATTTCATTGCTTTTACTTGAATACCCCAGGTGAAGAATGGTTGCTTGTGCTAGCACAGGTTTAAACAGTTTAGCAAAATCATTTTAGTACAATTTGGCCAGAGTACCTATGTGAGCAATAATTCCTTTAGCATATTAATTTATCATTCCTGTGACCTTCCAGCAGTGAAGGATTCTGCCTATAGATTACTGAGCACAATAATTGAATTGAAAGAAACTGAGCTTTGAAAGATAGTCT
This sequence comes from Zootermopsis nevadensis, assembly GCF_000696155.1. The sequence goes on along the minus strand of NW_019059876.1, from coordinate 326,904 downwards.
GAAATTTTATACTTCATAGCGTTTGTATTTGATTACATACATAACTTTTGTTAAAATACAGAAGAATAAACTGATACAGATAAGTTATTCTAATAGTGACAGATGTTTACTTGATTCTGCATGTGAACTCAGAAATTCAGGATTACTGCGTGAAGCAGCATTAGGCCTAAATTGTTGATTGATTTAATATGGCCTTGCACTACTGGAGCAAGTTTCTGTTTGTGTTATGTTGGTCCTCTGCATTGTAATTCCATGCAGACTTCTACGTAGCTTATAAGTCTGCATGATAATAAAACCCAGAAGACCAGCTTTGATGTCTTTGCTGTAAGAACCTCAAATCTCTAAAGTTTGTTTCATAAGTTTACTCAATCTTAAATATGGGCATTAGCAATTCTGAAAATTTAAATTGCACGTCATTGTCAGTATTCACTACTTCATTTTATTTGAATGTGAAGTTGTTTCTATAATAATGTAATGTAATATTTTAACATTTTGCTAATACACGTAAGGTTGCTTACATCTTATCGTCTTCTTTAAGTTTCCATAAGACTGCTAAATAGCGTGTACTTTGTGCATATTTGATGTGAATGTTATCTGTACAATATATGAGTAATAGTTAATATTTAGTTTCTAAGAAATTCCCCCCCCCCCCCACAAGTTAATTATGAGATCCTTTTTGGAGACAGTTGAATATAAGTGATTTGAAGTGTATTATGATAACTTACATGGACATTATCCATCATCATTGGTTCAAAAATTACACCAATATTAAAATTAAAGATTCTAATTTTTCTCAGTGTCTGAAATGTATGAAATTTTAAATTCTTTTAATTTGTGTATTGGTGTAATTTTGTATAACAAACAATGAACAGTGTCCAAATAAAATGTCATAATAATGCCAATATCCATTTGCCAAAAAATTATTTTTTTCTCATATTTTAAAATGATTTTCTTTTACATTCTGCCATTTGGCTTCAATCTTAAGATCAGTTCATAAACCTTGCCATCCACACGGTCCTATAGAAGATATAGTGTCAAAGGATTCTTCCTTCACATGTCGGTTGAAGGTGACTTTAATTCGAGTGGTATATCCCTGCTTAAAGACCTCATAATTTAAATACATGTGTCAAATAGGTGCAGTAGAATAGACTACTTACATTTAAGGATGAAAGTTGAGCACTAAATATTTAATATAAGCAGCATATTTGTTGCTTGAGTAAGTAAAAATAGAGTACAGTATTTTGTTTGGAAGTCACATTGAGTTATTTGTATGTAAGTCTTAACCTGTCAGAAGGTTATGAACAGACCAACAAGTGAATGTTTTGATTTTAGAAATATATAGTTAATGGATCTGTCTGTACATAATAATTCTGCTTAGGTGTTATTGATAAAATAGTATTCTTTACATTACATGTTGTATTTATAATTTTTATAATTTATTAGTTGAATTCCCAAATGAAGCCTTGACATAACTTTAATTATATACCATTGAATGGTATTAAGCTTTGAGGTGTGAAAAGTATAGGATTTTAGGTCACAGTATGAGTAATTAGGCATAAGTTGCAGAGTTCAGAATGTGGAAACACCAATGAACTATTTGTTTTAATTTATTGAACATTTTTCTGTGATAAATCTGTACAAAAACTTTAAAAGCCATCTACACTGTTCATAACCGTTTTATTTTTTGATTTGTCATTATCTTCAAATTATAATATTTGTTGACAGTTTTAACAGTGTCTTGTTAATTTCTTGACTTATTCTTGCATGTTTGTTCATGTACCTTTCAGTTTGACAGAAAACGTAACATCATATCAGACGTATTTTTTAAAATGAGGTCCATATGCCTTTTATTTTTTGAAGATTTTTAAGAATGCTTCAATAAAGTAAAATTTGTAAAACTAGAGAAGGAAACTTACAAAATCAGGGACCCATAGAATCATCAGTAGATGGAGAATGTTGAATATTTAATTTTTGTATTAAAAAGCTTTCTTCTTTCTTTCACAGGTAAACAGAATCTTTGTGTAAGATAGCAGGCATAAATGGGAAATCATTATTTTTATGGTAATGTGATATATTATGTTTGTGACACCATCCTATCTGAGCGATCTGTTGGAAGTGCTTTAAGCTAAAAAAATGTAGTAAACTTTTGATTATCGTTAATGTATTGGAAAGGGAGTGTCAGTGATTAAATATCACAAAATATTTTTTTAACAGCAATTTTTTTATGTAAGCTTCCCTTCAGTTAATCATTCATGGGTTATGTACAGTAGAGAACTCAAATTGTTATTTCAAATAATTCTTGCTTGTTTAGGTAACATTTGATTTTTTCTTCTTCTTTTTAATGTAAGTGGTGAGAATGTTTTAGATATTTTAGCTACAGCCCTTAAATATTTTTGTGTCTGTTCATGCTTATTTCTGGCTATGATAATGGATATGAAACTTTGTCCTCACTGTATTACACAGTTACAGATTGCTTCTCCTTGTGGTGACATCAAGAAATCTGTGATATGCTCTTTAGAGCAATTATGGTCTGCAGAGCTTGCGTTTCTGGCTTATATCCATAGGCCTTTCTTACAAAGTCACTTTTTGTTAGCATTATAAATCTATCCAGGTTTTTTCAGGTTGCTTGTAATACAGGCAAAAAGCAGCTAGCAGCTGAACTACTATTCCTTATACATTCCCCTTGTGTTGTACTTTTATATCTCTTGATCACCATGGTGAGGAGATATTTAATGTCTTTTCCAGTCATAGCGTCAAGGATGTATCTGGCTGTGTGGGTCCAGAAAGCCTAGAAATTCTAACTTTGATTCAGTCTCCATCGAATGTGTGTTGTTCTTCATGACCATTATGATTTTATCATCTGTACCATAATTTGTAGCCAGGTAAACTGCAAACCATTCTTACTTTAAATCATCTTCTAATTTATATAATCTGTGTAAGACAGTATTTATGTGGGCACTGAAATGGCTTACAGTAGGTTTACAAGTTATAAAAAGTACATGATTCAATGTTCTGGGTGTAAATTCATTAATATATCTTGGTACCATTGGTTTTTATCCCGCTTTGGATCAGTGTAGCCCACAACCTACCACTCTGTTTCCTTAAGATCTTTCTTAATAATATCTTCCCATTTATGCCTAAGCCTTCCAAGTGATTTCTTCCCTTCAGGTTTTTGAACCAAAATTTTGTATGCATTTCTCATCTCTCCCATGTGTGCTATGTGCCCCACCTATCTCTTCCTTGATTTGATTTACCTATGATATTTGACGAAGCTTACAAATTATCAAGCTCCACGGTGTTCAGTTTTCTCCAGCCTCCCTATTAGATCCAAATACTTTCCTCAGCACCCTGTTATCAGACACACTTAATCCATGTTCTTCCCTTAATATGAGAGACCAAGTTTTGCACCTGTGCAAAGCAGTGTGGCAGTTGGGACAAAGCTCTGCTTTCTGCAGCCATTGGATATAGTAGGGAAGGAGATCAGAGGGATTGGGAAGGGTAACAGATGAGAAAGCTTATACTGTCCAAACTATAAACATTACTGCTGTTTTATTTCCTTTGTCCATAATGTCTTTGGTTTACATGGTATATGCATTTGTATTCCTTCTACCTGCAAGGTAATAGCATAGTAGAAATGCACAGTTTGGTCTCAGCTGCTGTAAATTATAGTTTTTTATATTTTAATCTTTGTTTTTAGATAGCAAATGGGAGACAAGCAATTCTAGTCTGCATGGTAGCAGACATTCCTTGAATTTCTCTGCTCTTAATTTTGTCATATGCTGATGTATCATCGCAGCAACCTTTATATTATGATTTTATCTTGTGAACAAATGTGAAAGTATAATTAACTTCTCATCATATTTGCTTTGAGGCCAACTTCCTTCCTAGCATTTACTAGAGCTTCTTTGTTTTTCTCAGATAATTAACATCATCAATTATAGACCAGAAGCTGATATGGCCCATTCAGTTCTATTTCCTCTTTGTTTTCTTGGACCTTCCTAATGTCATATTTCAAAGCAAAGTTGAAAAGCATTGGTGATAAGTCATCTCTTAGTTTGAGACCATTCTGAATAGGAACCAAGGAACTGAATGACCACTCATTCGTTGGTTCTGTTCTGACATATTCTGCACCTAAAATGTGGCACTTGACTGAAGCAGACTTCCTGTTTACTGTAGTGCTCTAGTTTTGTTGCATGCTTCATGGTCAAGTGCTGGTGTAACATGTGACCAGCTGTAGTTACTGGCAGTGGTACAGACAGGTTTCATTTGAACAATCCACATGCATGAGTCGGCAACAGCTTCCTGATTCATTTGTCACTTTCATGATATATAACATTGTTCTGAAACAGGAATTAATAATATAAAGACACTAATTCTACTAAATAAGTTCCTTTTTTTCCTATTTAGTTATCATGATTGCCATGGTGACCCAAACCTGAAAGTCAGTTTTATATTGTAATTTTTGGTAATGTATCATAGGAAATAAGCCTTACTGCATTGTCTTCCAGTTGCAACATGTGTTGTGAAAATTTAAAAATCAAAATTCCAATCATTCAGACATCAGTCATCAATTTGAATTCATAGTATCTTGTGTTTTTTGATCATAATGGGTCATGAATGGTATGTGAGAACTTTTATATGCATTTAACATGTATATGTTTAGTATAATATAAAAGTGCAGAATATAACTTTCGGTATTAGTTTTTTTTTTTTGGCCTATGGCATATGTTATTTTTCAAAGCTCAGTTTATATTCTTTGGTACCAAATAATCTTGCTAGGATGCAACTGAGAATTGGATGCGTGTGTGTGACATTAGAGAAGTCTGTTATGTGTATTGTGGTTGAACTGTTGACATATTGAACCATTTAATATAAGACTGTACAAGGTGAAAAATGTACAGTAGTAAATATCTGATGTCAATTTATTTATGTTTCATATAGAAACTTATTAAGTAGTGATAATATCATTAATGAAAAAGAACCAAGTAATAAAAATTTATTATGGTGATTCTGGCTGTCCAGAATGTCTTGGCATAATTAGTGTTGAATATTGTAGAAGAAAGAAACTTTGAACTCTTTCTTATCAACACTTTATTTATTTTTAAGCATTATAAGCCATGTATGCTCATTGCTGTTGTAATGCAGAAGTACTTTATCCTTCCCAGTGATTTTCATATGACAATTTTTAATGGTATTCAGAAAGTCAGTTTTTTCTTTGTTTAGTGGTCTAGGACATACTTTTACTTTCCATAATGATTTATACATTGGTTATTCCTTTGACTTCCTATATATTTCCTCAAAATATTCAAAATAATTTTATTATGCAGAATGAATTATAAAGAATATGTAATTCCTATGTAGTTATTACCTCTTTTTGTCACAATATGAAAGAAATTCTTGCTTCCATATTCAAACATTGTTGCTTGGTAGGGTGTGATATTGTAAAATGAAAAGAATTGCAGCTATTGCAGGAAATGGTAAAAATATGCATTACAGTTAAAGAAAGGGGATAAAATGTGTGTCTTGAAGGGAACATTTCTCCTGTATTAACTCTTTTGCTGCTTAATTTTTGTTCATACAAAATGCCTTGGCTGTGTAAATAAATTTGAAATTTTTTTAAATTTCATTTTATTTTATTTCCAAATTACTAGCAAATCCTATATTTGTAAGATTTAGAATATGGAAATAAGAGTTTATCACTGCCTTTTTATGTTTAAAAGAAGCAATGGCTACCACTTAACAGCATAGCAGTGTTTTTTAGCAATGTTTTTGAAGAATTATATTAAATGTAAGCAAAATATTTTACAAATTGTTAGCTCCCTTCTGGAAGGGAAAAAAACCTGAAATCTGTAGGATTATGAATTTTGAACTGTCAGTAATGTAGGTTACATGGAAACTGGCTGATAGCAAACTTTGCATAAGTGCAAACTTCACAGCAAAAGAGTTAAGGATACTCTAATTTGGTTCACCATTTATCTTAGTACTTGGTGTACACTGAAACAAGATTTTTTTCTGCCTGTAAAATTAGTAGCAGTTAGCTTTCACCAAAAGAATTTCTGTATGAAAAGTGTGTATCTTATTTTCAAAACAAATTACAACTTCTGTTTCCAGAAAATGCACTCATCCTGCATTTTTACATTTATGTTTCCCTCTTGATTTTTAGACTCAAAATTTTCTGCCACTTCATGAGTGAGTGATGTCCCAGGTGCTTCTTAAAATTATGCATGGACTAGAAATCAAATATTGATGTAGAATGCTGAGTATTGAAGAGTATTAAGTGGAGCTCATCCTGGGTAGTGGAACATTCTATTCAGTACATAAATTTTGATGCTTGTTGTCCAGAATATGTGGAAAGATGCAACCTGAAAGCATTCTGCAGGCGTTCATTGCTCTAAAATAACATTTTCTTATATTTTGTTACGTTTCAGATTCTTTATCTTTGGTATCTTCAAATTATTATAAATGATCTTTGATAGCAAATAAAAATTAATCCTTACTATGGATTCAACACAGCAGTTCAGAAATAGTTTCACAGTCCATAACTTTGTACTTTTGAGAGCTAATAACGTTGTGGTATGAAGTAACTATATTGTCACAGACTGAGTGTGTGTAGCTTAATTAATATGAATACCATAAGTCTGCTAGTCATGGGGTTCTTTTTTATGTTACTGGTCCAGATTTCAAATTCAACAGGTGAGCATCAAATCTTGTGCCATTGTCTTAATACTATAACAATGGTAACAATGGTGTGTAAATGTTATTGAGCACTTGTTTATAATTGGATGGACAATATTGCTTGGGCCTTCTTTTCACAGAACATTATAAATCAAAATTAAATTTGCTTAAGAACTGTTAGTGTAGACAATATAAAATTTAATTGAAATCAAATAAATAGGTTTGGGAGTGAAATATAGGGACACAGACTTTGCCTTCCCATTGTACATTGAATTTATGCACCATGTGTGAAGAATGCTTACAAATGGTAAATGGTCTATGTTGTGAGAATAATACTGTTCCATCCTGTCATGAGTTTGAAATAAAGAGCTGAGGTTGCAGATGTAAGAGACTTGGTGGCTGGATTTTCTCTCTTCCCTTTTAATGAATCTGCATCTGGATTCAAGTATTTGGCTGCCATGTGCATTGCATGTTGTGTGCAAAATGGCATACAGTGTGATGAACCAAGAAGTGACTGGAGGTGTGTATTATAAGAATAGGCAAATTTCATAAATCTTTCTCTTGTTGAGTGACATTTAAATTTTCTGTAAGTTTTTGCACAGTTGGTCAAAAAATTATTAGCCCTGTATGGATCCATTGCCATATTTATGTCTTGAGCCAGATGAATCCAATCCGCATATTCACTATTATTTGTTAAGATCCCTTTTGCTATTATTTGTTTGTGCCTTGTTCTCTAAAGTGGGTTCTTTCCTTCAAAATTTCCAAGTACAGTTACGTATGCATCTCATAACTGACATGCAACATGCCCGCCTATCTCACCCCTCTCTGTTAGATCATCATTATCTTTGTTGAAGAGTACACTATGCAAGAGTGCATTTTGCTTGCTGAGTGTAGGCTTGTTTATGGGTTTTTATGATTTTGAAACTAAACAGCATCAACCAATTAATAATTACAGTGGAGATGAATTGTTTCTTTTTGTAGTAGGAACAGGATTTTTAAATATTAAGAAGAGATTCGATTTCAAAGGGTTTATCACAGACTCGAACGCAAAAAAATGTGAAACTTGCCCTACACTGTAGACCACTTCTCTGTCGTGTCCATGAAGCGGGTAGTCTAAGTAATCAAATGTAGGCTGTACATCTAAACTAGTGTGAGTGACTCCAGATTTCTCCAATAGGCAACTCTCGGTTTATGAACGAGTTCCGTTCCAAGACGTTCGTTATACGTTTTTGTTCGTTATGTGTATCTTGCATTCCTGAGCTTTTACGATACGTGTCGTATACGTTAACAGCCATTTTAAAGCATGAAAACCATGTACTAAATAAACATTATAATAGAGGGAATCGCCGATTTCTTTCCCATGAGAAAACATTCTACGCGGCGTGGCATGTAAACTAACGTGTTTTACTGGCTAGATTAATTTTGATATCCAAGAACAGTTCGGTATAATTATCATGTAATAATTTTCTGATAAAATATTCTAATAAATACATTTTTTAAAATTTTATTTATTTAAATCTTACAATTATGTTCACTATGCGTTTGGCATTTCGTTCTATAAGGAACTCTTTCTATTGGCGAATTTAATAAATGTTGACGTTCGTTATAGCGAATGTTCGTAAATTGAGCGTTCGTAAACCGAGATATGGCGCGACAGTGCCCTTATCATGACTTTGAGTTTTCGATGCTTCTACCCGGGTTATGGGATACCCAAGGAGATAAACGGGTCAGAAAATGTTCGTGGGCCCATTAGTTCATGTCTTTGCCAATAGAGGGCGAAGCAGGTCACCTAGCTTTGAGTTTTCGATGTTTCTATCCGGGTTATAGGATACCCAAGGAGGTCAGATAATTTTCGCGGGCCCATTACTTTATACCTTTCCTACAGATGGCGCGGCAATACACTTAATCTTTAAAATAGTTCATGCCCTCGCTAATATATGGCGCGGCAGTACACTTATCTTAACATTAGTTCATGTCTGCCGATGCAGGTCACCTAGCGTTACAGCGAATGTTCGTAAATTGAGCGTTTGTGAACCGAGAGTTGCTTGTATTGTCATTCTCATTTGAAACAAAGAAACAAAAACAGCGAACGTTGTTCTCACACTCGGACCATTTTGAGCCATTTCTACGTTTTATTACGATTTGTTTACAGTAACGTATATTGGATCACTGCCTACTTTAACTAGTTACGTCTATCTTAATGTGAAAAATTTAGGTAAATTTACTCTCGAATAAATTAGCACGGCGAGGGCGCAAATGTAAAACTCCACATGTTCACTTTTAAAAGGCAACCCTTCCCATTCTTCCCTATTAAACAGTCGTTCCAGCTATGATATCCCTTCTTAAAATCGAACTCTGATTTTTTAGCTCACTGATACTCTCTTTCCTGACGAGGCTGTTATTGTTCTCATTATAATCAACACAAATTAGTTTTGTGCGAAGTTCAAATTACAGCTAAATTCAGTTATTTAAAAAAGTACTGTGAATATATTTCTTTGGGAACATAAAATTTCTATTGTTGAAAAGCCACAAATAAGCGTGAACTGTTGATAGAAAGTCGGAGACGTTCTTTCCACTTGTGTTGTGGAATATCAAGTGAATCCCATGTTTTAGAGCTATTAGGTGAAGTGCTGTTAAGACTCCTTTTTGAAAGGGAATCGAGAATTGTGATTGCAACCAACGGTCGTTGTAATATTTAGCGTCGTCTGACGCATAGAATTGAGTTTACACTTAAGAAGCAATTAGTATGAACTCTGTTACAACGGGAAGTCAATGTCATCCTTCGCCCGCATTGTTATTCCCTCATATCCTGGAACTGGTAGATAGTGTCTCCAAACCGGAATCGAACCTTCACAATATCGATATCTCGTTGCGGGGGTCGATATATCTACAACAAGAAACAGGGGAAAAGTTCTAAATTACAAAACGCGTTCTAAGATAGAAAAATTTGTGGCTAATTTGGTGGAAGGAGATAAATACTTCATTATGTAGACAGAATATTGCATTTTATTTCTCTCAAACCTTGTCTGACAGCAATTAGTACACTCATATAGCGACTAACTTTTCCCACAAATGAGTTCGTGCCTATAAATTTCGGATACATCTGCTCTGAACACCTGTTGTGGTTCATAATGTAAGTTAAAATGTATTCAGACTACATCACTAAAGATTTAAACCCTATTATTTGATATTTTCGTCAATAAAAATTATAAACTGTCATGTAAACATACAAATAAACGAAGACATTTATTTTCCAAATTTGGGTTTGGGTCCAGTGGCGAGTTCTTGTGAACAAGGCTAGGAATTTCTGAGCTGTCATTTTCTCAAAAAAGGATTCTGCTTTATGGCGTAGGGACCTTCCGGGTGAATGCGACTACAAACTAAATTCCAATAAAAAAATCCAAGTGTAAACTGTAAAATAAAACATATTTTGACCAAGTAAAACGTTTGAAACAGCGTTTTATGAACCGCTTTAGCCATTATTAAATTAGTACAAGAATGTAAGTGAAATAACTGGAATATGAGATGGTATTGTTGGGATGGTGACATGAACTGGGCATGTGATTAGGAGAGGAGAAAATAGGAATACTTAAGCATTTTAGTAGGGAAAAGCTTTGAATGGAGAACCATTTGTAAGGTCATGGAGTTGGAAGATAATATTAAAATAAGTGATATGTTTCGATGGTGAAAGGTCATAGAATCGTGACCTTGGTATTTCGTCTTTGGGTTTATGAGTTAGTTATAGTTAGCAGAGCTTCGGTTTTGAGAGCGGTGCCCTGTGTAGCTACAGCAGTCAACATGGTCTGTCCGCTCCGACCAGTGTTACCGGCCGCCTTAGGCCCAACGAGTACATCGACAGTGTCAACCCACGCTGCCTATTGTCACGTGATATTAACTGCCCAG
>NW_019059876.1:298738-315299 GCF_000696155.1 Zootermopsis nevadensis | reverse complement strand
GTGGTAAGAAATAAAAGAAAATACATAGAGGCGGAGAACTGAGATAGAAAAAAGGATAGAATTAAAGAAGGACAGAACTTGAAACAGACGGACAGGAAAAATTTGGAGGTAAAGAGACATAACAGCAAAGCCACAGAAGAAGGAAGACAAACAAAGGTATCTTGTTTTATAATTTAGACGACGGACAATTTAACATATTATAAAGCACCGTCGTCAGAAACCTTCAGACTTTGATTGAAGTGGCTTAGAACAGAGCCCAGCAGCGGGATATTATGAACACAGTGATGGACATTGAGGTTCTGTAAAACGAGATTATATCTGAGAACAGCTGAGATCAAGTTTTTAAGTTCAGAGATTGTACCGTGGCCCCCTATGTCGTGTTGAACTCGTGGACACCAGTCCTCCCGGATGTGCATCTGTCTCTCTGCCCTCATGTTGTATTTCTAGAACCATTTGACTGATATCAGCAACATTTTGTGCTGGTGAATGTAAAATTATTCCGTAAGTTCAAGTTTTGGTTGAAACTCGATGATACAACCTATAGTGCTGTTCCTACAGACGGAATTGCAGCAACTCTTTTGATGACGTTTTATTAGACACACGTGCAATTGCACGTGCGCACTTCAGTCATGAATGGACTGCCCGTTCCGATAAGGTGGATTGGACGTAGAGGACTCTCGGCATGGCCGGCGAACTCTGCGTGGGGATACAGCAAGAATCTTGTGTACATCACAGACGTCGAGATGGAGTACCAGTCGCGGCGTATGTGGGACAGCATGGACGTTGGGCGTCCCTTGCGAGTTGTGCAGAGAACTGTATAACGGCTTATGCTGGTCCTTTCGAATCCAACAGATACGAAGGTAACACAAACCAATTCCGTTTGTTTCTCATCTCGAGTATTTCAAGTGGGGCAAATTTTGAAACCGATTATCTCCGAAACGAAGACTTTCTGTCAAAACTGCATGCAACTTTGAACTCCAAAATATGCCTATAATACACTCTGTAGTTTATAGTACCCCGGAAATGGTTGTGGTAGGAAATCTAGGGGTACGCGATAACTTTACCCTAATGCAGTTGCCTTCTGTTCATGTCAAGATACGCGGAATATTAATCACTGGATCTGAAGTACTCCCCAGTGGTTATGAGGGTGGAATGGCGACCACGTTCTTGCTGCTTGTTGTTTACACGGGTCATGATTGATTACATCCAGGAAGTCATGAGGGTTCCAGGGGACAGAGAGCCACGAAATTTATTCAAATGTATAATTTATTCCATACATGGTGAGGAATTTTGCATAATATAAGAACAGAGTACTTCCATTTCAGTAATAAGGTTGTGAAAATTTGTGTTGCTAAAAGGTGGGGGATTTCTTGAATCACTGAGCTACTTAGAGTTTATTAATAAGGTCCCTGCTCCATACAGTTACTGTTGTTAGTTCGTAATGAAATTAAAATTACTTCATATGCCTTTCTGGTTAATCTTACATGTGAATATCCATTATTTTTGACTGTGACGTCTCTTAAACTCTTTAAAGATGAAGGTCACCTAAATAATATTTAATAATTCAGTCCGTAGCTCGAAGAAAGTACCACACTTCACCATTATCGCTGTTTTAAGTGACAGTTATAAGAGACACATAATAAAAATGCAGAATTGTTGATTGTTAGAGCGGGTGGAGCATACAGTTACAGCTGAGCTTTAAATTATTAATTTAAACACAGGGAAATTAATTATATGGTGAATAAATACGCTTAGACGTGCTGGAAATAATACCATTTGTGGAATATTATTTGTGTGAGTCAATCAGGACACGAACATCGGAAAATCCATTGCTGTTTCACCCAGCAGCTGAGGTAGATAATTAGGCAGGCAGTCGCGTGACCCTTGTGTAAGCCTACGAGAGACGATCCAGGTGGGCAGCTGTGTCGGTATAACGGTGTGTCGTCTGGCACGTGTCTTCATTGTTATTGTTCAGTACACACAAAATCCTTCATAATAATGAGTATCGAGAAAGACAGCTCTTTATACTTTCCTCATTAGTATAATGTTATCAGAATTACCAAAGAAGAACTCTAGCAGTATGTCAAATTGTTTTCTTGAACGTCGTCCATCGTCGAAATTCTTAATACAATCACAATGTTTCGGAAGCTGAATTCTGCTTCCTCCTTCAGGTAAAAACGGAAGGGGACAGAAACCATATGTTAAATATTGTAATATAAATGTCTCTGGAATATTTATATGGCATTGATGGAAAAATTTAAAGGACAATAGACGTCATTTCTTCTCAGAACTTCTCATTTTCAGTATAATACGTAATCTACAAGTGATTACGCGGTACCGGTTCACAAAAAGCAACATAACCTAAAGAGATCTTTTCAGTTGCTAGGAACTCCATGTGTCCACGTCATGGTCTGTGCCCGCTAACGTGTTTTTTTATTCAATTGTCCCGAACGCCAATTGTTTCCTGTAGCATACCTCACAGACAGAAAAGCCCATGGGAGTTCATTGTGTGCATGGAATACTACCGCAACAAGGGAAAGATTTCTTCAGAAAAGCTTTCATAACACTGCTTACAAAGTTGTATTAGGAATGTTTTATAGCAATTGTATTAGTTTCAGCTACGTAAAATGTAAAAGTAAAAAAAAAAACTGTCCTACTGTACACCATGTAGGCGCTTGGGGGGGGGGGATGATTAACGTCACGCCTCGGCCGCGCTTTACCCCCAGGAAAGGATCCCGGTACCCATTGGATAGGAGGCTGGGTGGGCCCCAGAGCCTGTTTGGATGCAGAGGCTAGAGGAAAAATCCTCTGCTCCCGTTGGGGATCGAACCCCGGTCGTCCAGTCCGTAGTCAGTCACTATACTGACTGAGAATCTAGAAAGTGATATAACCCACAGTGGTATATTTCGATAAGAAATTGCCTACAGTCTGTTTATAGTAATTTCATAATTTAGTTTTCTTTAGCTAAAATTCACAAGTAACTTGTGAAACTTTCAGATACTTAATTGGTAAGATCCTTCGACAGGGGAAATTGGCCAACATTTCAGAGCTGCTTACTGTCTTCATCATTAGGACGATTTGCGAGACAACAAGGCGCAACACCCCATTGTCTTCATACTCGCTGCCGTGAGAACCTGAAATCTTACAGCTTCATTTCAGTTCATATTTTGACCGTCTGCTGTTCATAACCTAACGTGATTGGTTAGTCTAATAATCGTCAACTTCTACGGAAAGGACTTGTGGCCTTTTTACAACTCAGAATTACTTATCGAATTACAAATTAGTTTAGGTATTTGACAGAACTCCCCGATCGGGTGATCATCCTGTCGCAAGGCCTCTGCCTACACACGACAGCACAACGTAAAAAGGCGTGGATAAACATCCATGTCTTGAGTGGGATTCGAATCCGCGGCCAAGACCCACGCCCTAGACCGCGCTGTTACTGAGATCGATTAATGAAAATATTTATAAAATTATATTAACTGACTGTGGAACAGATCTTATGGGGTCGTTCAGTTAGCCAAGAAAATCCCACCCGCCTTTTATGGAACTCGGAAGTTGATAACCGTGTTCAACAAGGTTGAGTCTTTCACCTTGTCATTTGAAGTCTTCGAGTCCAGACACTAAAACAAACTGTGCTTTGTACCAAAGAATTTGATACGTTCACGAAGCAACTACCACGCGTCTTCTGAATGCATCAGTTACTCCCATCATAACCCGCATCACAAAACGTGTTTTTAGAAGACCCAGTACTACCTAAACGAGTTTCAGTTATATAAAAAATTTCAACGGTCTTAGGGGTTAAGAACTGAGCAAGGTCTAGTCTTTTATTCGGTAAGTTTTCAATAAGAAAGTCAGGAGGGTATGAGTGCTGCCATGTGCAGTACCTTCACGCAAGAAGTTGACCTAAGGAGGCAGGGTAAGACACGCCCAGCCCTTTTTAAACGCGTTGCCTTAGGCGTCGTAGTGGTACGATTATTTATTTCTCCGACCCTTTTGCATCAGGCCTCCAGACCTCCTCAACTCCACATTAAAAATTAAATATGTGTATAATTGTAAGATTTGACGATTTCACAACGGTGAGTTTGAAGATATCTGTCTTCTGGGTTGATGCGCTGTGTAGTCTAGTAGATGAATCGCCCTGATGACGGAGGCAGTATGACCTCTGAAACGTTCGTTAACATCGACCAGACTACACAGTACAACAACCCAGAAGACAGAAATCTTCATCGCCCTGATGACGGAGGCAGTATGACCTCTGAAACGTTCGTTAACATCGACCAGACTACACAGTACAACAACCCAGAAGACAGAAATCTTCATCGCCCTGATGACGGAGGCAGTATGACCTCTGAAACGTTGGTTAACATCGACCAGACTACACAGCGCAACAACCCAGAAGACGGAAATCTTCATGTGTATAGTTGTTCCCTACCAAGTCACGGTGGCGTATAGGGGAGTGGAGGTACATTAAAACAAATTGTTTATCTCGTAACTATATCGAATTAAGTGGTCAGTTTCACGCCTCGGCCGCTTTATTACCTAGCGAAAGACCACTGCCCAGTAGGTATTTAATAGGAAGCTATGTATGTCACAGAACTAGTCTAGACGTGGCGAATGGAGACAAATGTTTTGTTAATAGAATGGGTAATAAACAATGAATTGTTCCTGCATCACGTAAATTCTTCCGCCATGCTTTAGATTTTTCTCTTGGAGTTTTCACCTGTGGTTGTTAATACGTCAGTGACTTAACAAGGATGCTCTTCGAGTGTTATGCTCTGTTGAATGAAGTAATACATTCACTAGGCTCAGATTTCTCCGTCTGGTTGAAGCAACAGGCGGACACTTTCTCACATTGTTCTCAGATAATTAAGTATATTCAAAGTTTCACTGAAATGTATTCATTTTACTTTCGTCTTTACAAAAGCCATGCAACAGAATCCTTCTTTGTGGTGCTGGTAATCGCTCAGCTAGTCAAAAAGTTCTCTGCCTTCTATAGAACCTAAAATGTTGTTGCTATGATCACAATATTTCGCTAGAAGTCCCCATTATGAGCCACATTAATCCATTTCACACCCTCCCAACTCGTAGTTTTTCACATTCTTTACGATAGTTGCCTACCATCTGCGCCTAGGTCTTCCAGGTAGTCTCTTCCTTCACACTTTCCAATCGCAACTTTGCATGCATTCCTCAATCGTCCCATGTATGCTACATGTCCCATTCTTATCACTCTTCTTGAGGCCTGTTTGGTGAATATTAGCAATTATGAAACTCCTTATTATGACATTTTCTCTATTGTCATAGTATTCCCTCTTCCGTACAAATATTCTTCTCAGCACCTTTTTCTCAGAAACTTTCAATTTATATTTGTGACTTGCAGTGAAAGATCAAGTTTCACTTCGAGTATAAGAGATAAAATTACAGTTCTGTGTGTTTTAACATAGTATTTAGATTTGTTATGCTTTTACTCATGTGAGACTGTAGCTACAGAATTTTAAACTGAGGTTTTATCTCCAAACGCAGTTAACAACAGTCTTCCCATGTTTCACAAAGAAACTGGCTCATTTACAACATGAATTCGGAGTTGCAGGCCCATACATCGTCAAATGGCGTTTGCTTCACGACAGTTTGTTGCATTTAAGTTAATATTTTTATTTGAAGCAATCTGACGTTTCATCACTCATTACCCGGAAGTTCCTATGATTCACGTAATAAGGGATTTAAGTTCCAACGGAAATGTAGCCGTGCCCATAACCGGAACAGAATTAAAATGGCAGGCGAGCAGCACAGACAAACTTTCCGGCACGGTACAGACATTACGTCATTGTCAACATCTGCTGACTGAATGGCTATTTCCCAGAACATGACAAAGTGTGATTTACTTAACGTGGTTACTACTGTGTCAGGTTTAGTATGAAATAGTAAAATATTTGTTCCGAAGTAATAGAATTAAATCACTTACTTGCCTCCTTGTGTTTAACAATTATCTGGCTGAATGACAAGGATAATAACTGACTAATAAATAAACGAATATTAGCTTGGTAATTAAACAACTGACTAAGAAACTAATAATGACTGTAGAAGTAAACTGATTGACTTTAACTTACTTACTGACTTCACAAAGTGTAGTAAGTGTGCAACTAAGTGACTGAGTAACAGACTGGCCAAGTAATTAGGCAACTGATTCACAAAATAATTAAGCATAACGCTCAATATTATTTGAAACGTGTTTCTATATGGCGAATAGGATCAGGCGATAGAACTATAATTTTTCACTCTGATCATTGTGACATTTGCATCGTCTGACTGAATGGCTCAGGCCATTAATATTTACAACATGCAATATTTAAAGTAAAACCATGGACCATGTAGATCTATCTAGTTTCGTTGTTTCTACCTGAGTGCACGTGTGATCGTCGGCAGTTTGTTTGGAATAGTCTCCTATATATGACGCAGGTTAGGCTTCTCAACATTTTCCACATTGCAGCACACTAAAATGTAGTTTAATAACTATCGGCACACCGAATCATGTAATATTGTGAAGATGTCTTCGTCTGTGGCGATGTATGGAGGCATAAACTATGCTAACACTGCATTTCATACTTCTTGTGTTTTAAGTTTATAGAAATAATTTACTGGTAGCAGAAATTGAAGGTTGAACATCTTTGTTATCTTCCCATCTCTTTATCCGCCTTTCAAGTGGACGTTTTCTAAGAGGTTTCCAAGCCAAAATTCTGTATACATTCATTGTCTCCCCATCCTAGCTGAATAAACTGTCCACCGTTAACGTCCTTGGTTTCACCACCGTAATAGTACAATTTTTCTCGTTACTTAATGCTTCCAGTTTCTCACTTCACTCTTAAAATTTCCGAATATTTTAGTGACCACTTTGTTTTCAAAAATTTGTAACTCAGCTTGTAACACTTCACACCTTATTTCTGCACACGGCACTATAAGGACAATCCACTTGTATTCACTAAATGGCAACTAATTCTTACGCCCTAATGTTAATAAGACAATTTAAACTTGCACATAGGATATTACATTTGAGTTTATATGGATTATACACCTGAAGATGTTTCATTTAGAACTGAAACATGTAGTGTAAAAGATGATGCTCTAATGTAAATCGAACATTTCGATAGAGAGCATCATTTTAATATATTTTAAATATTTAAATGTTAATTGTAATATTTTAATATTTAATAATAATATTTTATTGTGATTAGACTGATAAAATTGAACAAGTATATATTCTACACAATATGACGCAACATTATCATCTCAAGACAATTTAAACTAGAAGAAATATTGTAGTATACCTTTTAACACCTAGTTTTTCGTTGAACCAAATATATAAGCTCTGAAAATGAACACTGGGGGCCGAAAGGCATATGTTTTAGTATAAGCTCACATTTAGTAAATAACGGTAGCTGGTCTATAATATTCATAAATATTCAGCTCGTATTCTGCACTCGAAACAGACGACTATTTCAAGTATTCAGAAATTCGGAATGTGACATGGTCAATAAGCTGTTGGGGTCCTTTAGGAAAATGCTGGGATAACATCTCATAATAGGCCACGACTGCTTTGCCCACGTCCTTAAAATTCGTTATTCACGTAGTCTTGCCACCATAAGATTCTAATAATTAACAACGTCTACAGTTGAAGGAGTTAAGTAACCAGTAATCAATTATCCAGCCATCAATGTGGGAAGAAGACAGACTGGCAATTTATAACACAATAAATTTGTAGTCGTTTTATAAGTAACAGAATGTAGATCTTTAAAAAATAGAAATAAAAGTGTGACAAAAACGGCTGCTTCTGAACCCAGTTCGTGTTTTCCATGTTTCTGAGAAATGAGCCGTGCAGAACCTGATTTGAAACCCACTGCGGTCGGCAGGTCGGGCATAACCTGCCGTGGCTCGCTAGGAGTCTGTCAAAATCTGTTTAAGAAGAAAAACCTTATTGATACGAGTTGCAGTCAGCGGAGAGCAGGCGGTTTTACGGTAGGCCTGTCTGAGGTATTGAAACTAGAAACATCTTCGGAACGTATGCAGCCGTATTTTGCAAAGAAAGCCTCTTGATCATTGGCGACACAATGTTCCCGTTCTTACAGTTGAAAATGAAAACCGTCAATAAAATTATTGAGTTAATTAATTATTTAATCAAAATTAGCAACGCCTATGTCATTCCAAGGCTAATGGAAGTAAACGAGATCTCATCACATCAGGCATTCCTACTAATATTTTTGTATACATTTCTTATGTCTTATGTGCTTCATGTTCCGCCCACCCCGTTCTTATTGATTTGATCAACCTAGTAATTTATGAAGATTTCTGTCTTCTGGGTTGTTGCGCTGTGTAGTTTGGTCGCCCTGATGACGGAGGCAGTATGACCTCTGAAACGTTGGTTAACATCTCCCAGACTACACAGCGCAACAAACTAGAAGACAGAAATCTTCATACGCACCGCTGTGAAAACCTCAAATCTTACCTAGTAATTTATCTTGAAGATTACAAATTATGGAGGTCCTCAGGAAGTTTTCTTCATTCCCCTGTTACGTCCTTCTTCTTATATCCAAATATTCTCCTCAGCACCTTCTTCTCTAACATCCTCATTCTGTGTTCTCTTTGTAATTCACTATTAGAATACAGTTCTTTTGATAATATTATTTTAATTCTGCATGCTTTCTAGATTTGGAATTGTAGCATGAGAAAGCTAAGCCAAACACATTCAGGAAGTACTGACGTTCAGTAATGTTATTTTACACGCACATGTGTGTAAGTATTATAAGGAGAATGTACTTATATCATAGGCTTCTTTATAAAAACTTTCCGCTTTGTGCTATGCCAGTGTTGAACTGTTTAAAATTCCTCACAAAGACCAGTAATGTACAAAGTTCCGATGTGAAATATCGTGACTGCTTTTTGTATCTCCCCTTGTTGAAGGCCAGCGGCCAGGTGACACGGTTAGCAGGACGACGTCGTTCTGAACTAGTGTTGACCAAACACGAGCAAGGCTCCGTGCAACCAGGTGGTCCATTGTCATGTTTGTGACATAAGCTTCACACTTCAATCAAAAAGGGCAGCAAAGCACGAATAGGAAGTATAAATATATCCAGTTAAATCTTAGCTACACATTTTGATCTTATTACAAATTTTACATTTGAAGTTATATTTTCTTAATATTACTCTTTCGATTCGTAGTCTTTATACGTTCTTTGCACTTTGTGTTTGAAATAAAGGCATACAATGCTTACCATGTTTGTCTGTCCGTCCGTCCGTCTGTCCACATAATTTATCTCGAGATCCTCCGGACGGATTTGGATTAAATTTGGTGTGCACGTTATTCTACGGTGTCCGTTATGTTATGAAGTCCACCCTAAAATATTACATTCTTAAGTTCCCACAATCGGTAACAACATGACGGACGAACGAAACTGTAAGGTGAGATCGACACTAGCGCCACTTAAAATACGGTCACACCATCATTTACAATAATAGATTTTCGAAAAATACGCGACCTTAACACTTAGCTTTTACCATAACCGGTAGCCTGATCGAGATTTTAACCCGATACCACCCGCAAACAAATACAGAGTAAAGCCGCTACAACAGTTTGTTTAATTGATTTAGTTGTACTGATTGGTCACCCCTGGCTTGTTCCTCGAAGTCAACGCTTTAAAACTCGAATGACAGATAAGGTGTTTGCTGTTTTGTACGTTTTAACGACATTCTGGGAGGACAAGCAACGTGGTTCGGTCACCGCGAGGTGCTCTTTTCCTTAAATTAAACATAACATCTGGCACGTGGGTAAAAGTGATACTGAGGGTTGGCGGAACTGTAAATGGATCTGCATTGGGTGCATAGTAAATTAGGGGTGTCGGTCACATCGCTCTCGAAACGACAGCGTGTCACACTCTCTACACAGCGGGGCAAGCATCTGCAACGCGTCCATCCAGCTCCTCCTGTAAGTACACAACAGGCATGACATTAATAAAGTTGCGTCCATCCAAACCGCCGAGTAATGCAAACATCGAAGACTCTCGCTTTCATAATCTCAGTAACAAAAATGGAAGACCCTGAACGAATATTTTTATTAGTAAATGTTTTTTGTTACACTTTTGTGGTAAGCCCTCGTAAACACGGTAATGAACCTTCCGATTCTGTAAAGATGGACTATGTTTTTACCTGCTGAGTTACTGTCACGTTCTGGAGAATAACTCTGCTCCATGGAGATTGTTTAATAAGGTGATCAAATGACTAAATTTTAGATGGAAAATCTGAATAAAGGAAGAGACCTGGGTCACGGATCTAAATATTAATCAGAATAGGTATTCAAAGAATAGGATTTGAGGTGTGAACTGAATTCAGCGGGCTAAAGATAGGTCTAGTGTCAGGTCCATTCGAACACAGTGGCATTTCGTGTTCCATAAAAGCAAGAAAACGTCTTGACTAGCTGAGTAGCTGTAGCTGTAGTCATTTGACCCGTGCTATAACTTATCTAGGTGGTCTGTTCTAGATGAAATTCATTAATATATTGGTATAGTGCACTTATAAGTTACATTTTGGGGTTAGAACAATTGATTTAATGCCCTTTCTGGCATGTAAAAAATCTCAGTGATGCTAGAAACTACAATCAGGACACTTTTCATGTAAAATATTTCCAAAATAGGATTTTCGATCTTCATTTTATTTTTTTACCTTGCTGTCGCGTGGATTTTTAGAAACACAAAGCGTTATTTTCCCATGAGGTTACTGAATTTTAGAAATGAAACAAATTGGAGCTCAATTATACAGCACTAATATGTTCATATAGGTTGCAGAATATAGGTGACATGGCGACAAGATTATATACCACTCTATACAACTCTATTATCTTGCAAGAACATTATAGCGATGGAATTCTGTTATCATAATAGGAAAAAACAAGCACGTTAGTGTGAGACTAGACTTGTATTCGGAGGTACTGATCCCTTAAATACGTATTTCCGACACACCGATATCGGCATAAGAGTCGATCGTTCGCTGAAATCGACCGTAATTTAGGAAACAGTTGTTTCAGACAGGCGGCGACTCATCGATATTTATTCGTTTCCCACAATTTTTTAAAAAGCGTTATCTAGACCTGGTTGCACACCAGAAGAGACGTTGGGGGTAGCAACTACTCCGATTCACGTACTGCATTGCGGCTTCCTCAGTCAAAACAATACTCTGACTGCTCTTGTAATCCTTCGGATGTAGGGTGCATGGTTTGGTAGTTCGGCCACCAGTTGGCGCTGGCCGCAAGCGATTAGTAAGTCGATGGTGGAAGGGGAAGAGTGGAGGGATGTGAGCAAGAAACCCGGCTTGGCTTTTGAACGTTTGGATGCGACATTCCATATTTCGGTCGCGCGTTGTGTTGGAGCTGGGCATAGGTTAGACCCAGCTGACGATGTTTCGAACGAGATTAGAGATCTGCAGTCGTGACACAATATTTCTGAGTGGTATCGTGTGAAACGTGGTTGTAATGCAGTGCCACAAAGTGTAAAACGTGAACCTATCAAAAGGTGAAATGAAGTTTTCAACGGAGAAGAAAACAACGCTTTGTATATATACAGAAGCGGATTACGGAACAGAAAAGGTAATGACCGGTATTCATTATCTACTGTACTAAAGTTAGTGAGAAATATAATGATATATTTGCTTTTATTCTGCTGGCAATGACATAGGAGAGATCACTGAATTGAAATTGCAGCTAATTATCGAAAAGATACACTCATGAAGAGGCTATTAATTATATACATGTTAATTTTAAAATCGGAAACCATAACAGTATTTGTTGTTACCTGAAGGTATTTTACATCTGTATTGCAAACAAGGGTTATATTTGCGTTATGACATGTTCTACATCCTTTGCATGGGCCTATGAAGGTTCTATGGAATGTAAATAAATTCTGTTCCATTCTATTCTATATGTGGTATTAGAGAGATTTGTGGCATGTTAATATTAATATTTTATCAACGGCGTCAGAACAGTGCAACACGTTGTTAGAACGTAGTAATTTCCGTATATTCCTGCTCCGAAATTGCTGTTTTCTATATTACATTGAAAATAAATTATACATTCAGTGAATAATTAACGTTCTTCACACTGCAAGCCATCCCATATTCTTGCTGCATCTGCAGGTTCAGTTATCAAATCAATATTTTTAAGATCGAGTTTATCTGTGTAATAAAAATCGGTAACTCATATGACATTTAGGTAGGCCTGCTACAAAATACTTGGATTGGGCTTTTGTCATGTTTCTTGTCTGACGAAGCGGAAGTCGAAGTTTAGATTTGTTGATGACAGGCCTAGTATTGGTTTGAGGCTGTATTAATTTGGCCATAATGGCGAATGGCTTATGTAGGAAAAAACATAATACAGAAACTTGTTAGAACATGCCTACTAAATAATTAACCTAACACTGTGTAGCAGAACCCTAATGTTCACCACCTATAGTGGCAAGGCCCGACATAGGATATAATCGTAAGCTACTTGAATTCCGTGATTGGTCTATGGTGTTTTAGTATTAACCTCCCTTCTACCCAATCGATTCTGATGTCTGTTAACATGAGGTTTTCGGACTAAAATGTACGCGTTTCTTCCTTCATGGTATGTTGTGCTGTAATGCTTTTTTGTTAACTGAAATATGTTGTAAAGCGTGCAAAATATTCACATAAGCAACTTTCATTCTTTGGCTTCTTAGCTGTAATTGGCTTCGCGCATTCATGAAGGTGCGTCTGCATTCCATTGAGGAGCGAAGGTCATCGTGCATTTCGAGATAATTGACTTCGATTATGCTGCGTATGTATCGTACCTAACGTATTCTGTGCCGAAAACAATACATGCAATTTATATGTTGTAAAGTGACGGTATGCGCTTGCCGCCATGTTGATTATTGTATACAGATATCACTCGGTAATTATAAATCATGTTTACCTTTTTTATTAATAGTGTATATACCTTTTTGGGATATTCAAAGCATGAAGTTATAATGTCAGCCGAATTCATTATATGACAGGTCGTTAAGCAGTAAGAACATCTCGCAAAGACTTTAATCGGCGCAGTTTAATTCATTCTCATATTTTAATACTTCTAGTTGTAAACTCAAGTACTGGAAACAAATACACGAAAATTTTTTAGTAATCCTGGGAGACCTAATTGTAGATGGAAAGATAACATTAAGATGCATGTTACAGAAACAGGGTGTGAGGATATGGACTGGATTATTCTGGTTGGGATCTAGATGTGGGCTATTGAACGTAAAAAAGACAGGTCCACAGAAAGCAGGAAGTTTCTTGAGCGACAGTCGTAATGGAGTTATCTATAAATGGCTGGCTTCGGTTTTACCGGACCATGAAACTTCGTCTTTCCTTCTTCTTAACATATTTATAAATGCGCATTTAAAGTTTTTAATAAGCTACTGTATGCTCTTAACAATAATTAATCTGCTATTCTTTCTATTCAGTGTTCTGGGATAGTGCCAGAAACTTTAATCCTCTAGTGAAAAGAAGAAATCTGTAGTAATAAATATAATTGTTTAGTCAATAACCATTGAATAGAATTTCTTCATAAGAGACATCAGTAAGAACTCACAGCCGCTATTTTTGTCACTAAAACGTCGGTTTCCTGACGATTAAAACGCTGCAAGTACGTATAGGCGTATGTTACAAGATAATGCTACAACCAAGTTCTAGTGAAAGTTACCAGACATTCATGCTTTCCACCAGTCAGATACCGTGCGAAATATGGCGAGTTTCCAAATTTCTGTTTTATCACACGTAGAACGATTTCATTTTTGCGCTCGCGTACTTTGGTATCCGATACGAATTACGAACTTCTACTGATTATAATCACTCCGTCGGTGTTTGTCCTCCCCAGATTTGGCCATCTATCGTGTTCCTTCAACGTCATGCTTTCAACGATTCCAACACGGAAGTCCAAGGAAGACTTTTCCTAATTCTACTGAAAATTTACAAATCCAGTGTTTGATGTACACTACAGCCCATAATTATATTGTATAAGTCTGCTGTGCACATTTTCCTGTGTAGATTTTTTTTTAAAAAAATAACCGCTTTAATACGTAAATTATGTCGCCGTTAGGTTCCCAGAAATGTTTTCATTCATAACTATCCACAGTACGTAGAAAGTGTGCGGTAAATTGCGATGTGTAAAAGAAATCATTCCGTAGAATCCTTCAAAATTTCGGTGCTCACTATATTTGAGAGGCGAATTACATTTGGGATAATACAGTATTTACGTATGTAGGGCTGGTCATGTCTGTCCGTATGATTCAACCCGAGGACCGTTGGACGGACGTGGATTACATTTAGTATGAAAGTTATGCCTTTGGAGTCTACCTGAAAATAATACTTTTCCCATTGTCTTCAATTAATGTTATCAACATGGCGGACGCACAAACTTCTGAGGTGGGATGGACACTAGTGCCGCTTACAGTAGGACTATGCAATGTATGGTTATAGATTTTCGGAAAATACAAAACACGTCTTCGTATAATGAAAAATAAAGACATGAAAGCTGCTTGGAACAAAAACAAAAAAGTTTACTTAAAGATGATTGGATTTCCTAACCCCGTGCTTATGAGTCCAGTACGCTACCACAGAGCTAACTTTCATTGCGTTATGTTGGTATGATTTGCTTACCTTAAAGAAGACAATTACATTTTTTTTGATCTAAGTAAAATAACTTACGTTTATCTTGTGATAATAAGTATAAGAGTGCCTGTTACTGCGGTAAAATTCAACAAGTGATTACATATCTTATCAATCTTTCTTGTTCTGAAGGTTATCATAGGCTGTTGCGTAGTGCATGAGCAAAATTACTTCATTTCAGAATTTGCAAACAACGCATGTGCGTATTCCAGTACGCATTACACATTTCTATTGTACGAGAATACATATAAAGTAATATGAGAAGATTCTAGTAGTCTGTAAGTGCCAACTCAGAGATATTCTTGCTTCAAGTTAAAATGTACACCTATTCATTTCCAAACAAAACACATCGTATTACAAACGCTCCATTGAAAACCAAAATAAGAATTCCAGCAACGTTGTGAAAATAAACTAGTGACGTAGTTCAAATACTGGTATTAGGCCTATATTATTTCAAGCGCGCTGTGTAACTTTGTAGGTCGAAACAAGTCTTTCGTGACTGTAATTCTCACGCCATATTGTACACGGTTTATAATGTTATGTGACTGCCTTGTTTGACAGACCTTGTAACAATATTACTTTATCTTAACGTGGCTCAGATGTTGGACTGTATAAGGAGATTACTTTCCCAGCACCTCAGTTGCGTGTTTACCTCCGAAAAATGACGCTATTTGAATTTGCTGCAGACATGTTATGAATTGTTATGTGAATCGATGGGATTGAATTGAGAAAATGTGAGAATGTTTAAATATTTAAATACTCAACTGCACTGGTTATTTTCGAAATCAACAGAAAAAATAGTCGAAGTAATTCCGAATTTAAGAACGAAACTTTAGTTCAGGCCCACAAACTAACATAGCTGGGTGCCGGAATTTATTATTTTGTTGGGGGAAAAAGACCACAGAGTCATTCCCCATTCTCTGAAACTAGTGGACGTGTGTGACAGACTGAATAAACATATCATGTCGTATCATATTTTATCTTTTGCAGATATGGTAGTGGTGATACTGTGACGTATTTAACATGGGTGCTTCGTTGATAGGATGCATAAAAGAACAGTGATCTGTGATCCGATTTTTGTGATCAGAGTGTGAAGATTACTGAGTTGTACGGAGCAATGCCGGTAACTGCCTAAGCCAGAGAAAAGTTAATGACAGTGTGGAAAGTTTTTAAGGAAGGCTACCGTATATATAATATTATCTTTTTTCGTTTGTTTTCGGCACAGATAATAAACTGAGTTTTCATTGTTCTCTTGTGTTGTTTTCTGTCCTCCCAGAAAACTTAAAATGACACTTTCGTGCTGCGTGTCAGTTGCACACAGACGCCATAACTGAATGTGGTCCTCCAGAAGCTGATAGTCGCTCAGCTGGTTAATAAATGACTGGCACATTTAAAAAATCATATTTCGTGAACCTATCCCGAGCCAGCTGAATCCAGTCCGTACCATTACTCCCTATTTCTTTAAGACGTACAACTTTCATGCTTTTACCATGTTCTCGGCTCGTTCTACATGCCTACTGAACTCGCCCTCCTTCATTTGATAACCCTAATAATACTTGTCAAAGAGTATAAATTATTAAGTTTCTTATTAGCAGTTTCATCTGCACGTTTGTTACGACCTCTCAGGAAGTTCAAACGTTTGCCTCAGAACTTTGTTCTGAAACACCGTCAATTAATGTTCCACCCTTTCGCCGAGGGACCATATTAAACAGATTTATAATAATGTAGCATACAGATCTTCAGTCTTTTTTTGTTAAGATAGGTGACAATATCTTTGTTAGAGATATATTTACACAGAAATTCGAAGCCAAGTTCCTCAGCGCTGGCTTTGTCATAATTTCAGCACCGAACGGTACACTAG
>NW_019059876.1:270786-289536 GCF_000696155.1 Zootermopsis nevadensis | reverse complement strand
AGTTAGGAAGACCATACATCACCACTCTGGTTTGTGCGGGTAAACTAACGCCTGCAGAAAACAGGGACTCAAACCAAAGCTTTGCGATGCAAACCTGAACAAATCGAAATTCATCGGAGTAAAGCAGTTGAAAGAGGATACATAAATCAGAGCAGTTTGTTTTGATTTCAGCATTGATCACGACGTTTAGTTTAAATGAAACAATGTTGACTGCACTGTAAGCTACTTGTAGTTTAATTGCTTTAGTGCTGATATCACAACGCTCAGTCGACGTGACTATTCTTAGCCTAATACCGTGACACCCAACAAAATACGAGCAGACTTGTCCTACAATAACTATTTTAGCTTGAAGATGTGGTTTCAATCTGACCGTGAAAATAAATGAGCGAAAGAAACAAAAAAGAATCTTGTAAAAATGTATCTTATATTCCCACAGCAAAAAGCAGGAACGAGTCAGAAGGCCGTGTTAAATGGCAAGCTAACCAAGAAAGGCAGATGAACGCCATGTTTGCCTAACCTTGACTCTTGACAAAATAGTTCGACCATGTCCAACAGAGTAACACCCCCGCTGACTACCAGAGTTGCTAGCTGTTGCTAGGCAAAGGCCGTCAGTATTTTGTTGATATAAAAATAGTTATACAGTCTGCCCTCGTTTTATGAAAATTCGCTTTTAATGAAGCTCGACTCGTCATCCGAAAGGCGAATTCGCTCATCCGAAATCTTCCGAACAAAATCTGGTAGAAATTTACCAACGTTTCGGAGTTACCTATTGTTTCCATCATCAGGATGAAGAATAAGCCGCTCGCGGCAATTTAATTTGATCATGGAGGCAGAAAGTACCCCTGAAACGTTGGTAGAAGACATCTTCATTTCTTGCCAGCGTGAGAACTTCAAATGACACCAAGCACAGGGCAAGTTTTACTTTCATTGTTTTATAAATTATACAACCTAAATTAAAACAAAATAAAATATAATGGAATGAAAATGGCCAAGACTCCTTATTTCGATAGAGACATAAAATATAATATTGAAATACGTTGGAACTTAAGGGTGATAGTAGAGTTGCAAAGGGTATTATACCTACTCGTATGTAGGAAGACATGGAAGGACTCTGCAGAATTTCGCGGAAGCAGGTGGCCAAAGACAGCGAGAGATTATGAATCTGGAGGGCAAAGGTACGAGGAAGACAAAGAACAACGATATATTAATAATAGCAGAAAGAGGTTTTTGTATCTATCATTAGTAAGTTCAGAGCTAGGATAGCTCAGTCGGTATAGTGACTAGGCTAAACTGGCCAACAGGAGTTCTGTTTCCGGGAGAGGTAAGAAACGTTTCTCTTAGCGTCCAGACCATCTCTGGGACTCGCCCAGCTTCCGTGAAGCTGACCATTCGCCTTCTGCTAGTGACAAGATGAAAGAAAGGAGATATACCCCCACTCCACCACACGTATTCATGACGTAGTGCTTAGTTAAGTACCAGCGGCAACTTTAATAATACTAACAATTATTGTAATAATAACTTGGCTTAGAATAAGAAATTCTGTGGAGAACTTACAGCAACTAATTAGCTCTATCTAGTGGGCCCAACTGTGTAGGAACCTGAAGACGGAGATAGAGTCCCATCTCCGAAACGTCGTTTTACGTTTTATATTTACTAGACGATGGATAATATCCAAGAAAATTTTTATTCAATTGACTCTTCACCATCGTCAAGAAGTTTTAGATTTGTTACAGCAACTACTTTCTTTTCAAATAATTTCGTCAGTGTGGTCAGGCTTGCAAGGCTTGAAATTAACGTTTATAAAATTCAGTGCTCTGCTTCATACATCACTTACGTTGGTACATTATATTTGTTGTAACTTCAAAACTGAACGTCCACGTTGCGTTTCCAATTGCCAACAACAACTTCCATACAGAAGTATGAGATCTGTAGTCACACAAAATTTCTGATGATGTCTCCAATAAATTTAGTTAGGCGCCATGAAAACAAAGCTAAAAGTTGCGAGACACACGAACTTGATACCCTACAAATGCAGGATGGAATTTCCATTTTATCGATTTCCTTCCTGTAATAAACACGTTTCCCAACACGCATGTTGTGACGAATGAATTCTGTAAGTTGTCATGGCAATTTATCGACCTGTCACAGCGTAAACACCACGTGGTTGAGGTACCCAATTGTCATCGATCTGTGACCTCTGGGAATGTCTAGCTCTGGAGGGGGCTGTACAACAAGCAGTGTGGGCTTCGGCACTACTGTTTTAAACATTTGCAAAAGAAAGTCGTTAGTTTTGACTTCAACAAACTTTTCTTAGTTCTCGTAATTTTCCGTCCAGGAAGAATGTAAACAAACAGAAGAAGCATTTCTTACCGTAAAGTTTTCGTGCATGGCTCTCTTGACTGCTGAGGGAAATGGATGAATTAAAATTGCTTGGTGAACAGTACAAGGAAGGGACTTCGTCTTGAGCCGGAGTCTTAAGGTACAATTTGGCTGCACGCGACAGAGACAAGCGACCGAGGCAGGCGACAGAGTTACGAGACCGAGACTGGGTGACCAAGATGAGCAATTGGTAGAATTAGTAGCAGAAAACCGACCACTGACCACCGACAGAAAGATCCTTCTTCGCGTCTGGTTTTGAATATTGAACTCATAGGTTTTCTTTGTTTCTTTCGCAACAAATAACACAACACCACATCTTCTTCTTCATCTTATTCTTCTTCGAGTAACCTTTTTAGAAGCATTTGTGTACTCATTTTTCACAGAATATGTGCACGTATGTCTCAACAAAACAAAGAAAACAAACACTTTGCCGCATGTCTCGGTCGTCACCTCAGAAGTGTGTGGCGACAAGCTGCAATGTGTTCTTCTCCCGTCTCTGTCGCCTGCCTCGGTCGCTTGTCTCTGTCGCGTGCAGCCAAATTGTACCTTTAAGTTTACTAGTTCTGGTGTTCTTTCGTGTGGGGATCCATACCAGGGGACGGCCCTCGTTAATATGGCACTTGAAAAAAAAACTTACATGTTCTCCAGTGGAGCAGAAAGCCTTAATAGAGGCGCTTTGCAATCAGAAACGCCTTCTTTCGCGAGTTTGCCTAAGTAATTAGCGGTAATATGCATTTATTATAGGTACAAATTGTTTTACTTGTATTTCGTTAAATATTCACTACTTGAGCAAATGCTTCGAATAAAACATGAAGATATACTAATAATAGTTACATGTTATGCTAGGTAGTTGAAATTATGATCTGGAATTTTTATCATAGTGTGTTAGTCTTAGCTGATTTATATTGGGCAATTTTTTCAAGGTACTCTGCTGTTTGCTACACGTAGACCAACATATTTACCGCATCCATGCAGGAAAGAATTTGTTTAGGACGGGTTAGGAGGCAGTGAAGGCATTGAGAAAGAATGAAAATTCGGGACAAAATTATAACCGCCATCATATATACCAATTTTTATACAATGAACCGGTTTTTTTTTCAAGAAAAATACTGATATTTTGATCTAAGCTTAAAGCAAAGTGAACGGCTGTGTTGGATTGATAAGAACCAAAATCATGTTTTCCCCACACCTAGCAGAACAGACTACCAATATCGAAAGCAATTCGATTATGATCACTGGTTTCAGATGTGTACAGATGGCGCATAATTAATCTTTTCGTTTGAAATAACTTTTATTTACTTATTTATTTTTGTCAGGAATTAAGTAGAGGTTTAAGAAATTATCTTGAACGTTAGACTCCGCAGTCACGGAAGGTTTGGGCCGCAGCGGTTTATCTGCCGTGTTGATGGAACGCACTGTTTCAGTAGGAAGCGAGCGCACGTGCGGTAGTTTTACCGCTACGGTTCTTCTACCACAAAATGCTACATTTTCGATGCGGTGCGGTGGCCGCACAGCGGCTGGCGGTGGCAATAGAACACGAAGACGTGTGCGCCACGAGCGGTGAAACAGCCGCACGGCGACCATTCTTTGCCCGACCCTGGTGTAACTGAATAAGAAAAAAGGCCGACACTGTACAGTTCGGCCATATCGGAGTACAGTGACAAAACCTAGCAGAAACTGTGGGTAGAAGTCTGTGGAGCTCTACTGCCGAACTCGAGTCAACTTGACAAAAAAAGAAAGTATCTGAATAATTTCTTTGGATACATACGTGTGAAACTTAGCTTTTAATAATCTTTGTCTTACAAGTGGACTGAACCAAAATTTATTTCTACGCTTTGCCCTTTCTCCTACCAAAAAGCGTACACAGCGACAGTCTCAACAAAATTCATACCTCGACCTATTAGCCTAGAGCAGTGGTATTCAACCTGGGGTACGCGAAGACATCTTAGGGGGTACGTGAAATTTAAAAAATATATATTATTTTATGATAAACACTGAATAATCAGTAATGTAATTTATTTAATTTATTTTAGATGTAGATTATATACTATGTATAACTTGAATTATACACCAATAACTTTGGGGGTACAAAGTTGAAGAGAAATTATATCTCGGGGTACGAACAAAAAAGGTTGAATACCACTGATCTAGAGCACACTCCAACTGTCTCCACAAAATCCAGCTTCCAACTAAAGGTAAACGGAGACAATGCGCTTATTTCACTGTCAAGAATACGCGATTGCGTTAGTTTTACCGCTGCGGCAGGAGCGCTCGTGCGCCCTAGCTACACAGCCCAGCAGTTTGTCGCAATTGTTGAATATATCACGGGAAGCTTCAGTAAAACTACAGGTGATTAATTATGCGCCAATCGGTATAATGCGGACGAAAGGATAAGCTACATACGTTTATTTTCTTCGTTTCCTTCAGAACTCATAAAAGTTTTGGCTGCTGAAAACTGTTTCGCGTGTTCATTTGAAGAGGTTAATTTATTTACCAATATTTCCAAAATGTATTATTTTTTAAGCACACCAAATTTGAAATTTGGACTAGATTAATCCGGTTGAGTATAGCGGCTTTCATTTGTGAACTGAATAATGAACCTTCGGGTCCTATAATAGGCGGATAATTGCTTGACGACCAACAGAGCGAATATTAGCTTCTCAAAAAGACTTTACCCCATAGAATTTTTTAGTTTTATGAAATTTAAACAGAATACGTTGAAATTCAGTATAGCTTCTAGCGCATGCGTTACCAGAGGAACTGATTTTTAAAGTAAAAAATGAAGGAACCCCTTACCCATTACACACGAGGCTGGGTGGGCCCCAGAGCAGGTCTGGATTCAGTTGCTAGAGGAAAAATCCTCTGCCCCTGTCGGGGATCGAACCTCGGTCGTCCAATCCGTAGTCAGTCATTGTACTGTATGAGCCGATTTTTAAAGTAGGTCTTTTTTTCTAATGCATTTTTGTATGTTATCGTGCGGTTTACAGGTTGCAGTCGTACCTGTGTTTGTGCAGGCATTGTTGGTCGCACATGACTGGCACAGCACAGTCAAATATGGGCTAGGAATGTGAAATATTTATATGTAGAGCTACAATTCAAATGTATGAGTCAGCAAACATAGAACACAGTTCAACTGTCGTAATCCAAATATAGCATGGAAGCCCTGTGTCAAGACCGTGAGTTACTATGGTGCTCATTGACATTCAACGGGGAATAAAACATAAATGTTTTATACTATGCAACACTAAGTTATATTCAGTTGTTTGTGATGAAAATCTTCACAACATGAGAAATACATTTTGAAATTTTTCTACGATTTTGACACTTTTGTACCAAATTTTCGAAACAGGAAAAATACAATAATTACTCTCGGTTCTTATATAATTCGTCCCGCGCCGTAGCCGCGCGGTCTGAGGCATCATGCTTCGGACCGGAGATACGGAATGCGCGCTTGTTCGAGTCTCGGGGGAGAAGAAATTTTCTCATGAGCTTTCGACCGGTGCCAACCCAGCATCGTGAGGAAATTGGGGGGCTACAATGAGTAGCGTAATCCGGTCAGGAAAACTAGCAATGGCTGGGGGTTCGTCGTGCTGACCACACGTCACTCTATATCTGGTTGGATGATCGTTCACCTTTGCTTAGGAATGTGAACGTGAGGCCAGCAGTCAAGCTAGTCGGCTTTGGCTCTCTGGAGCTGTTACGCCATGGATTATTATCTTATGTAATTCTGTTATAATGTGGGAATTGTGAGAAATCAGATGCGCTTATGGGGTGTTCGGCCGCTCATTCAATCAACAGCTGGCGTCACATCGATGTGCGAACAAGTAGAAGTGGAGAGCTACCACATAAAAATATGTTCTGTTGTTTTATATAGATTTACGTGTGTATAGTAGGCCAGTAGTCTGTTGTTTCAATGTACTGCTTTCTCCATTCTGTGACTGTTTACGAGGATCGCTTTGCAATGTTGGTCTGTTTCTGCCACGTTGCAGGGTGCAACATCCCAGAAGACAGCCGACAACATACTTGTCGCTGTGAGAACTTTAAAATCTTACCAAGTGTCCTGTTAGGTTTTACATTGTGTATTAAGTCGATGAAACATAGTTTCATATATTTAGCCCCGAAGATAATTACTATAATTTTAAGTAAGAGTTTAATAGATACAGGTGTCACAAACAGTTGTACACACACAACCATTACACACGTCTGCATTGTGTATACATCCTTTTGGGGCATTCTGCATATCGTACGTTATAAAAATAAATTTTATTTCAGTATATCCCCGTGCAAATAAGCGATGTTTTGATATTTATTTTATATGAATCATACATAAATATCTCCTCTAATGTAAGCAACGTCTGGATTTGCGCAACACCAGCTAAGGTGTGTATTTCAGTATCATAACACTCACGTGGCACTAAAGCTGCTTATAGGTGGGGACTGGGTATCAAAAGACGGGTCTGTAGTCCAACACCGATAATTATTAGCACATTAATACACCAACTCAGCAGTACAGAGTACTCTTGATTGGGCTGAGTATAGTTGATAGTAGTTCAGCTGATAAAAAATCTCAACTTTTATTAATAGCGGTATGCAAAAAGCTCACTACTGGATTATCCCGAGTCAGTTGAATTCATTCGCACAGTAGTTGTTTAAGGTACATTTAATATTATCCTCCCATCTAAGCCGTCTCTTCACTGCAGGTTCTCTTAATGAAATATTAATACATGTGGCTAGCTCAATTTGTTTGCGCGCCACAATTTTTCAAAACCCCGAAGGGACTTTGTGGACACACTGTACATTTCCCCAGTGCGTTCTTCTTGTCCCATTCAACCTTAACATTACTAATTATTAAGCTCTACGTGATTTCTTTAATTCTCCTACGACTTTCATTCTGTTCGGTTCAAATACTTCCCTCAGTTCTCTGTTATTTAACACCTTTAAACCTTGTTTATCCGTTAGGATGAAGTTCCATTCCCATAGTTTATTTTGGAATTGAACGTGTGTTTTTATAATCATAAAGTAAATAAAGCTAGTACATGAGAGTTGCAGCGAAGTTCGTGATTGGTAGAATTTATCTGCAGAAGCTAAGAAGATCATTCTTGGAACTGCAGGTTTAAGCGGAACGCAGTTTGGGAATTACTGCAGTAAAGGATTAAGCAACATTTCCGTTCGTAATTCCTACTCAGATGCGCACGTAAGGAGCGGCCATACTTATCAAACTGTTTGAAGTGTCTGGTGATTCACGAAGAATTCTTCAAGTTTCCTTTACTGATCATGTTTATTTAAGGTGCGTCAAGCAGTTCCAAACCTTCTTCGTTAAGACATAACTTATTTGGCCTGTTGGAGTGATTATAAATAAACACGCCTACAAAATATGTACAAAATATTCTTTATAAGTCAACATTTAAAATCATGGCGACTGCGCGAAACTTGGACACATTTGGCATCCACATAATTGCACTGCTACCCCGTCCTATGACCAGAATTAATAGGCGTTAGATATTTGAAACACAGGCTTTTGTTGATAAATGTCTGTACATCAGGAAAGTAGGATTTACGAGTACTGCCCTCAATTCCTTAGTTTTTAAACAGTCTTTTCTACGCCACAGAGAATGAAGTTTTCATTGTGTGCGGCACAAAAACCTATACCGCAGAGCACGCATTGTTGCTTGCCTTTCCTGGAATTCTGCTGTGTCTGAAGCATCCCTGGAAATCTTTCTTTGTCAGCCTGTCAAGCACCATCTGCGATTCTGTCTGAATCTCTTCTATCGTCTCAAATCTCCTTCCCTTTAGCTGAATTTTCATCTTTGGGAAGAGGAAGAAGTCACACGGAGCTTAGAAAGGGATTTGGGGTCGGTTCTTGCAAGATCTTTGAGCTCCTGACAAACGAGAAGTCGATTCTGCTTCTGGTCCTCAGACAGGATGCGTCGCATGGGGGGTTCTTCCTTTAGAATCAGCTGACAGGTCCCATAGCCTATCCCAACAATGTCGCATTAGTCGTTGATGGTACGACGTCGATCTTCGTAACTTTTTCGGGCGTTGTGCTCGAAGATGGTCGTCCAGAACGCTCGTCATCATCGACAGAGGTTCGGCCGGCCCTTTTTAAAACGTGAATGCCACACAAAAGTTTGCGGACTCCCCAAATGTTTGCTTTAGCATTTCATAGGTTTCCGTAGCGGTTTTGGCGAGTCTTTGGCAAAATTTGATGCACACGCGCCATTCCGAAATCGCAGGAGGGTCGGTGTAATGCACTACCAAAACGCCCGTAACTAAGAAACAAATGCTAATTCGATGATGCCGGCTGGCACACTGATTCACTATGAATGTAGGCCGCACCCCCTAGCGGCAGAAGCTCGTACTACATCCGGTTCGCCCGCTATTGACACAGTATTGAAACTTTCCGATCGCACCTCGTAAGCATCTTGCGTTTCCATTTATCTCCAGCTGGTCTAGAAAAAGACAAAATCGACCCTTGATTCTCTGTACGAGAAAGGGCGTTCTTTCCACGGTAACAGTTCGTGAGAAAGTGGTTCCAGTGAATCTGTATAATAATTTGTCAGGGAAGGAAAATGTAGAGAAATGGAAAGAACTAGGAGTGAAATTCTTAACGAAGGCAGATTATTTAAGAAATAATCGTAATGCGCTTGAGATCACACGCTAACAATTTCTGTAATTTACAGTATCATTTATCATACTCTTATAGGCTGTAGTCACATCTGTGCGTGTTGAAAACAAACGGAAATCCCCTACGTTACGTACCATTCAGACAATCTGAATTACATAAAAAACATATTTTCATGCTTTCACGTTTCCTTGTGTTCTACTTAAATGTCAGCGGACTCCATTTTTACGGGCCTGGTTTGCTCCTTTTAGAGTGTGAATAGATTTCTTTTAAGAATGTCACGCTGAAAACTACATCTCTCTTGTCAACATGTGGAACCAGTTTTTTTTAATGTTCAGCCCTTTAAAGCATAGATCACTATTTATCCCATGGCTATGACTTTTCAACAAATCTGCATTTGGTTCACAGAATGTATTTGCGGGTTTTACAGTCGTGGTTCTCAGACTATTGCTATTATTTTCATTAACATCATTATCGTGTTTTGTTTGAAGTAGGAACTAGATTTTTAAATTAGATTCTTCTTTCAAAGGACTGAGTTCACGAGCTGAAACTACGTCCCATTCCTAACACCTGTAATTAACCATCACATGTTTTGTATTGAAACTGGACAGCAGAATTACAGAAGGGGCAGTGCATGACCTCAAATGAAATCATGATCCATTCAGTAGTTTTGAAGATGAAAGATATGGAGATACACGATTTTCATTTTATGGATATCGAAAAATATTATCTAGTCGTCATCATACATAATTATGGTAGCTGCCTTCTCTGACCTTACATCAAATGCCTACCTCCTACATTCCTGTATCGCTCCACGGCTATTAATCCAGCAAGGATGTATCTGCCATACGTAACAATTTGCCTCTGAATAGATCCACACGGGAACTTAACATTCCAGTGTGCAGATATGCCGTCAGCGAGGTCTGCTACAATTTGCATATGAAACGGTACGCGTTGAAAAGTCAGCCTGGACCCACTCACCTATATTCAAGCTCGTGGTTATTGGCAACACTAAGAGTATTAACAGGTCTCAAAATTATATGTTCGGGTCTTCGCATATGAAATATATGTTAATTGTTTCACCGTCTGTGTTCTAAATGGCAAATAAAAAATGAAAGGAGTTCTTTTGTTTATTCGTAGGCCCGGCTCACTTTCTGTGTATTTTCTTTTTACCTGGTTTCCATTTTTGTTTTTATTTCTGCTTTATTTTATTTCTACTCTTTACTGTTTTTCTCGCTCGCTTCCTTTGTTTCTTTCTGTTTTTGTGTCTACATTTGTCTTTGTTGAGATGCACAGCGTAGCGTGCTAAGGTCGCGCAGCGTCGTCAGGACACTGTTTTCTCTTAGGGTATGTGATTAACATACTGAGTTTTAGCTCATTGTTCTGTTCTTTTCACACTTAAATGTCCTTTGCTTCTTGAGATGGGTACGTTGTTTCGACTCATTCGTTTCTTTCATTTTTGTGTATTTTCAACTGAGCATTGTTTTCTGTATCGTACTGTCTGTGCGAGTGTCTGTCTATAATTATTATTTAATTTAATAGCGATTTTTACAAGATTCGACATGAACATCACGCAAATAATGTCTGTCCTAAATTAGCACATCATAGCTCCGTACCATCAGCTAATGAACTTACAAATATTTACTGTAAGTTTTGAACACAAATACAAAGGAGATCTAGGTATAGATAGGAAGATAATATTAAAGTGCAGACTGGATTTAGCTGCCTGATGATATAGTCTAGAGGTGGGATCTTGTGAATCAGTTTTGGGCCTTCGGGCTCCTTAAAATGTAGGGAATTTATTGATCAGCTGATTGACTCTCAGTTTCTTAAGTTCCATGTTCCATGTAGCTAGCACGTTACTTGAAGCTGTATCGGGTTTGACTTGCAGGTCTGTTGTGGATGTATCAGATTCGACTGTTGGCGAACACAACGACTAATTCCGATTGAGATGTTTTGTCTATTTTCGATCCAAATACAGGGCTAAGACCTTAAAGTTTGACATCACTGCCTTATCCCCAATCTTTTATAGTCTGCAGTGAGTTTATTTGATACTAGATGATAGGCCCGTCGAAATTCAACGGGGAATATTTCTTTTCCTGCGTTCATTCCTAAGTGTATTGCGTCATCTAGTGCCATTACTAAGAACGCACATTGTCATGGCAAATTCCTGTTATATGTAAAGGTACAATCAATGTTAATAACCTCTGGAAATAAAATAGTGTTTTAAAGTAACTCACAAAGCATCGTAGAAGAAAATGAATCATTTGTTTCACCTAACAGAGCCAGTCAGTATCTCTAAGAGATATGAAGGGATTGAAGTCCTTTGTGAGATTCCATGTGCTCACAGCGGCGAGTATGAAGATGGCTGTCTTCTGGGTTGTTGCGCCATGTAGTCTGCTAGAAGTTGGCAGACATTTCAGAGGTCCTTGCTGCCTCCATCATCAGGGTTACATGGCGCCATAACCCAGAAGACGGCCATCTTCGAAAATATTTTCTGTTGTGTTTTTTTCCGCGAGGGATATAACACGAGATGCTTGCAAGTCTTATTTCCACTGCCGTGGGTGAGAAGGTGTTTGTTACTGTCAAATCGCTGTGACACTTGTCACTCAAATTTTGAAAATTTAAATTCTCTTGTGTTTCATCATGTACCTATACTGTGAAGTAGTTCTCGACTGATACAGGCAAGATGGTAGTATCGTACATACTGCTAGCGTATTTCTTTCATCTAATAGCTGAAGGTTATACTGTATCTAAATGTACTTAGGCTATAGGTGGAAATGACTTTTTCACGCTTTTGTTTACAACAGGATCATTGAACCTGATGTGGTAAATAAAACTCAGTGGTACTTTTAGGCAAAATGTACAGAGTTAATAGACCTGAAACACTAATGATAGTTGAGAAACAGAAGCGATATTTTAGCCCCTGGTCGTGACACTTTTTGTGCCGTTGGTAGGCTTACAGTTAACGAAATCTGATGCTTCAACAGGCACCAAATCCAATAAATTTTTCTGGAGCGATCAGTCGCCTCGATACGGAGTAACAATTCGATGTCTCGGATCCATCAGTGATTGATGTGACGAGTTTCCTAAATTGTTCGATAACGTAATTTTACTTTGTTCGATACGAGAGAAAAACTTGGGGCATCACCCGAAGGGAAGAACGTAGATCAAGAGTGTTTAGGAAATGGATGCCGAAGAGAATATTTGAGAGTAAGAGAGGAAGCAAAGGAAAAATTGATAAAATCACACGAGGAGCTTCATAATTTGTAGCCTGCTCTTTACCAGTCTCTGAGGGTGAGTTGGGCGGGATACATAGCACGCATGGGATAGATGAGTAGTTCACACAGGACTGTAGTCGAGAAAAAATAAAAGAAGAGACCACTGGGAGTCCTACACTTAGATTAAGTGATAATATTAAAATTGATCTTAAAGAAATAGGGTTTGAGGATTCGGAAGAGATTCATTTAGCTCAGAACAGGATTTATTGGTGAGGTCCTGAGAACACGGTTATGAACCGTTGGGTTCCATAAAAGGCGGGGAATGTATTGAATAGCAGAGCGTCTACCAGCTTCTGAGGGACTCTACTCCATGAAGTTAGCAAGTTATACTTGTTCCAAAGTACATGGTATTCGCCAGACTTTTTATCAAAATATTGTACTGAAATAGTGAAACTGCTTCTTTCTTAAGGCTGTGTCACGCATCTTTAGTAACTTCTTCTCTAACAGGCTACTTCTTAATCTTCTGCGTGCATCATTAATAAACATCACTAAGAGTGTAACCAGTGACATCGTATATTAACCTCTTAACTAGCGCATGAAAGTCGGTGCACTGCACGAAGCATGCAAAGAACTGTTCTTACTTATCGTTTACTTCAGGTTTAGAACACGAAAGGAAGTGATGTAACACACCTTTTCTGTTATTTATCGCGGGCGCCACATAGATAATTTTGTGCACGAAATAATATACCGGTTTTCACAATAAAAATTAGGACTGTAAAATTCAACGGCTTTACGGATTTAGATTAAACTCTTAAGCCTGTAAGTTGTGTAGAACATGCCTAAGTATGTGTACAGAAAGATTTATTCAGTATGTTGATTCATTACACAGAAAAATATTATCCAGTTGTAAGTTAAACTTAGGTATTTTATTTAGTTATTTTTTGAATCGAAAACTGAAGTTACGTGTCTCGCCGTTGACCTTTCTATTCTAACTGCAGCGTCGTCCCACACTTTACAGGGCGGGTAACAATTTATTTAAAATAAATAGTTTTTACGCCACTCAGGACTGCTTCCTAAAGTCATAAGAACACTGAGCAGCTGCGTTTTGCAGTTTATAAAGTCACAACAAGAGGAAAGGGGGAAGAAAGCGATTTTATATTTAAGATAACTTATGCATGTATACATTTCGAAGCGCGTTCTTCCCCGCCGTGTGATTGCCCTCCAGGAGAATAGCCAGTGGAGTTGCACGGTCGTCTATTCCACATTGGACCCACACTCTATTTTCTTTATCCTGGAAGAATCTTTGAGTGACGATAACGTTCTATCACTAGACCAACGAGAATATTGCTTAATTCGAATACGAAGCGGTTCTGCATGTCATGTGAATGTTAATCATAAAGTAAATTCCTGTTTTTATGTTGAGCCACTGTGAGGTTGCTGAATCTCAGCGGCCTCTTTCATTAGACAATCTTCTCGCCCCATGCAAGTGTACGTCGAAAACGTATTCTTTGAGTCTAAAATATTTGTTAGGGCAAAACAAGCTTTGAAAACACTAATTTGGTCAGAACTCTTTGTTGGAACGCGTTTGAATCATGTCTGCAGCCATAACGTGATGAACGCCACTAGAGGCAGTGGAGCTTAGCGTAACCAAC
Organism: Zootermopsis nevadensis; assembly: GCF_000696155.1. The sequence goes on along the minus strand of NW_019059876.1, from coordinate 275,662 downwards.
CACACGTCTCTCGGTGCGGGAAGCACTTCGGCCTTCACAAGACGTGAACTACTGGCAGGAAGGTCGTTGAAGTACGACTAAGATATGCAGGTCGTGATGTGTAAATTACAAGCCTTTCGTTATAACGTAGGCATTCTACTTCATGCACTTAGGTAACTTTATGGGAGAATTTTGGTTATTGTTCACTGTCTGGATAAATATAGACGACGTTTCGGAAACTGTCTGTCTCTATCTTTAGATAGGGATTGCACCTACTTTGCGAGGCGAGTTAAATATATTTTCCATCTACCTGAAGACAGAGGCAATGTCAGCCTCCGAAACGTATATATTTCTACAACATCCAGAGGTAATTTTACCATAATGGTATTAGGTCAGTTTTGTATACGTGAACGACATGCCACGACAACAGATAACCATCTCTTTCGTTCTTTTTCATTAACTGCCAATAGTGCTTGTGCAGTGGGTGTGACAATGGCTAAAGATCCGAAAAGGATTTGAGGTTTTCACGGCGCTGAGTACGAAGATGGCTGTCTGCTGGGTTGTATATCCTTGGTGCCCCAATCACCAGTGTACTGAGCCCTGATGATGGAGGAAGCAAGGACTTCTAAAATGTTAGTAAACTTCTACCAGACTACACGGCGCAAGTCCTGCATTCAGCTTACGGTTTTGATGATGGTAAATGATAAATCACTGGAGATGCATCATAAACGTAGCATGAAATAGTCTCTATATAGTTTACACGGAAATGGATCACCAAATTGCATAATTATTAATTAATTAATTATAATTTCACGATATATATTTAAGCATTCGAAGGAAAGTAGACTCCAAGATCTTCCCAAGGACGTTCAGAATTGGCCTGAGAAGAATATACTGACTGAGTCACCAGTGTTATGACATAAGAGTAGACAAACAGCTCGCAGATGCGAGGTAGACGTAAACAGACGAATCCGCAAGAACTGCGATATTAAATGCAATCGGCCTACTGCTGGATACATTTCTAGTTCATAAGAAAACGTGTAGACCTACAGCCCACGATTAAGACAGTAATAGGCAGTTGAAGCCATGGCCTTCCAAGGACGTTGTCTTGGGAACGACTCATAAACATCATTTGGCAGCCTACATGGTAATCGGTATGCGAGATATAAGAGCAGTGACCATCGATAGGGCACTGTCCGGCCTCGGATAACCTCAACCTGGTATCAGAGTTTTCAGAAAGCAGTGCACGCTTCTACGTATAAGCGTCTGTTGAATAGCTGATGACTTCCTTTATCTCTAGAGTAAAGTACTGTCTTAGCGTGTCTAGGTATTTTTTGTTGGTTGTCATAGAAACAAGTTACGCGACCTACAGATTGAAGAGACTGGAGTGTGAATCTGTACTGTTGGAGGACATTTCATTGTTTCATTCATCAATGTATTAGAACAAGTTCTGCGTAAGTTTCGAAGCCTGCTTTCTTTCGATAGCTTGTGTGTATGGGTAGATTAGATAGAGTGGGGACTACAAATTAGTACAATGATGAATGTAAATTATGTAGTTAATATATAATTAATATAACCTATAGAGATCCATTTCTGTGTACAATTTACAGTCCGGCTACGTTAAATTTACCTGCTACAATTAAAATTTTGCATCGTTGCCATGTTTGTCTTTTTAACGTAAAAAAATATCCTTTACACAATTGTAATTACGTCTGTAACATGTTTTCATGCCTTGCTCCAACAACCCATTAATTATCGCCATCAGATGGGAAACTAAGTGTATTCGTGTATTCATATTAAGAGTTGAACAGTGTTATTTTATGTACGAGGAGATTTCAGAGTAATGCCCAGTTTGCTGACTTCTCTGCTATTGTAAATATTAAAATAAAATTCTTGACATGCACGCTCCTTGCAGGGAAATCATGTCTGATAACGCACGCCAGATTATTTGTGAGAATCGTGACGATTTATTCCAACCTCCTTGCATTCCGTCCCATTTCTCTCATGCCCCGCCTACATCTATCTATTTGCGTGTTCTGAAACACTTGGTGTTCTGCCTTGGCGTTGCTGTCAAATATGTCTGTGTATCTAAAGTATCTGGCCCGAATCCTGATAGGTTTTATTCCTTCTCCATGTGGAGATGACTGCCGAGACGTTCCTTGAAACAAGCACAAACTCCTAATAGTTTCGAGTTAAGTATCTTTATATTTCCGAGTTATCGAACGTGATCATCCTTTCAAACCATTCAGTGCTAAATAACTGCACCAATTGGCACTGCATCGTTAAATATCTTACGATCCATGAAACCTTTGTTATCATCACACGTTACTGTTGTGGAATTTCTTTACAATCGTCAGTTATCCAAGCCTGTTACATCTGCTATAGAATTGTATCCTGAAATGTATTGTCCCCAGGATTTAATAATTCAAACGCTGTTCCACGGCACTTCACGTCGCTTCTGCAGCAGACGAGCCAGCTGGTTACACTTCACTTCCCCCAGTCGTAATTTGATATGTACTGAAAGCGACCCTAACTTAGGGGGATAATTGTAATGGAATTTTAAATGGGTTGAGACTAGTAATGTGGACCATTAGACTTGCTCTATCCGGACAAAATTTAGCTCAGAAATGTAACTCCGTGTTGCTGATTATACAGCTGTCATAATCGACGTATTTTATCAATATTTCGATGAGAAGTTCTGACAAGAACTTAAAGCAGACTACTCATGGAATTAAGTGGACATGGAGAGACTTACAAGAACCGTGTCGATAAATTAATATTTATGTAATTTAGTAATCCATTTCTTTGCGTAATTTTCAATATCACATATTCTGACACGTTAAATCGTTCAGACATAACCTCAAATATCCACTGTCGTATTTAAAATTGTTAACACATGAAAGTCATTATGTAAAATTTGTCGATAAGTGATGTTAAAATAATATGTGTTGTTCACCAAATAGGTCTATTGTCAGGTTGGTGAAACCAAGGAGGATGAGATGGACACGACATGCAGCACGCATGGGGATATAATGATTGCGTACAAAAGTTTAGATGGAAAATATGAAAGAAGACACCAAATTTATGTAACACAGTTGTTGTTGGGAGGGTGAATAGTGTGAGGGTATGGACTGGATTCAACTGGCTCCGGATGTAGATCAGTGGCGGGCTTTTGTAAACACGTCAATCAGAGACGGGAAGTGTGTATATTAGCTGAGTGACCATCAGCTTCTCTAGAAGGACTATGCTTCACGGGTTGGTTGTGGAAGCATGTGTTTTCATGTTCTCTAGTACTTAAAGTTTTGCTTGTTTGCTCCACGCTGTTTTTGTATAGTATGCGTCAGTGGCATTTAACTTTAGTTGTTATGTGAGTGACCTCTTATTCATGTTGTCCATTACGACAATTAGGGTGAATAAACACCGGTTTGTACAAGTGTCGTGTTTCCACTTCATGTCGAGAAACAAATAATACAAACAGCTCTTCATGCTGAGAGACAAAGGAAGGGCAAACAGCGTGGGATGAACTTTGGTTTCTACTAAAAAGAATTATGTTGTTATTGCTGTTACTATCAATATTATCATATCGTTTCCATAGTATTATATTTCCTGATATTTACCTTGTAGTCGACCTTACATTTTTAAGTTCTCTTTACGAAGCGCATGAAATAAAGTACATTATAATGGAAAAATCGGTTTGGGAGTTCCTATATTGGATTAATCTGACTCAGAATAGTGACCAGTGTCGGGATTTTGTTAGCACGGTAATGAACCTCTGTGCTCCACTTGTAGGTCACGCGTTATAAACACATTACGTACAGTATAACTGGTATTACGGCACAGTAGAGGAATCCTTTGTGGAAATCCATGGTAAAAGTAAATTTGTCCCTGGTCTTAACTAAGCACCACGCCATGTAAATGTATGGGGGAGTGAAGGTATTCTTAACTTCAGCACAAGATTTAGTGGTTAGTTTCATGTTCCGGCCACTTTACCCCCTTGGATAGATCGCAGGCACCAATTGGATAGAAGGTTGGATGCGTACCAGAGCTGATGTTGATGTGGCGAAGATAGAAATCTTACCTTGTCGCGAATCGAACCCCAGCTGTCCAACTCGTAGCCCGGTCACTACTGACGAGCCATTTTTTTTACCTTTGCAATAACAAGTTTTTTTCTGAAATCACAAAGAACTCCAAAATGGAAGACAACGTTTGGACAATGGAAGGACTACAGAAACAGACAAATTATGAAATGTGTTATTCAGTCTCATCACAGGCCACTAAGAGAAGTTTCCATCAGTGAGGGACGCCTGCCACGAAAGTTATGTCGCCTGCGTGTGACGTAGCAAGCCCCAGCACGGTCGAAAAAATGAAGTGCTGTTGGTAGCTCTTCATTTGAACCCCAGTTGTTGAAAAGTGCAGCCGCTTCCTTGCAACAGTCAGTCAGCCATATTGTGGCAGTTTGATCGTGCTCACAAATAAAAAGGCAACAAATACTCGACTTCCCCAGTGTTGTTTTGTGGATAACGATGACCGCCGAATCGAGGGATGGTCAAATTGCGACTCTAGTAAAAGAAGAACCAGATGACCTGGTTGGCTTACACCGCACCAAACCATGAACAGAGGCGCATCCAAACTCAAACGATTCGTAACAGAACTGCACGGTTTGATGTATGATTTTCGTTTGCAGATGGAGTGCGAGGTGAGAGCACTCCGCCGAGAGCTGGAGGAGACACGGACGGCGCTGCGTCTGCAGACGGTGCGCTGCCGGCAGTTGGTGGCCGCGTTCACCACAAAGCTGCAGGAGAAGGAGGCAGAAGTGCGTGCCGGAAGGGAGTTACGGGACCAACAGCTCGGGTGCGTGTTGAGGGCGCTCCTCGTGCTGGAAGCACGGTTGCGGCGG
>NW_019059876.1:257028-270288 GCF_000696155.1 Zootermopsis nevadensis | reverse complement strand
GGCGGGAACAACGCCACATTCGTCAGCAACTTTCTGACAGGGACGACGTCATCCGCGTCCAGCAACTGGAGATTGCGCGACTCTGTAAGGTGCGTCATTCACTATCGCATATTTGTTATTAAATGGGTAATAAAGATATAATTTGAAATCTTATGTATTAATTAGGTACTTGTATTTTTGTCATTATGTTTCTATGGTCAGATGCCAAATGTGCAAGAATGTTATTGGCTAAAGACATTTAGCACACTTTCTTTGTTTTGTAAGGTATCATATAGTTGCTGTCCTTCCTAATAACTCTTGAAGCAATTAGTAGATGTTCATGAAACTTTATATAAACATGCCACTAAGGCCTCATTATAAATTTTAATTCCTGACCACAATAATACCAATTGTCAGCTGTTAGAACTCGTAACATTTGAGTGACACTGACGTTACTGAGCATAAATCCTGGAATGTTGTGCTTTTAATTTATTGTAGAATGCAAAGGTAAGTAGGCATCTTAAATTCTTCTCTGAACTTCTTGTTTAATATTATATAGACTTCATATTAATATGAATATTTGGGGACAGATATAAACTCCATTACATTTCACAACAGAAAAGTTTCATATGAAGAAAACTCTGCTATGAAGATAAGAAGTGTACATGTTCAGTTCTGTCAATAATTTGTAAATATTGGTTTTTCTGTTTCAGATGAAGAGGAAAAACATCACTGCAGAGGGAAACCAGGAGAACACTGAAAGAGAATCACAGGAGGTCTCAGGGCGTAGTTTAACTGGAGAGGAATCAGGGGTGTGTCTCTTTGAGACACACACGAGGAAGATACAGGAAAACCAAGATGACTGTGCCACCTCAGATGAGGAGAAGCCTTTACAGTGTGTTTCTGTTGGTGACAATAAATTTAAAACATCACAGACTACAGCTTTTGTTAAATTTAAGAAGAATAGTCATAACAGATTGAATAACCATGGGTCTTATAGGCCTTTATCCAGGCGCAGGGAAATGGCAAATAGAGACAAATTCATTAGTCAGGAGTATAATATGAATCAGACATCAATGAATTTTGAAGGTGAAAGACATGAATTCAAAGAATCAACCCTTTCGGAGTCACAGGAACTTGAAGATAGTATGGAGAATGGCTGTCATGAAGATGAATTAGATGCTAGAGACTTGTACAAAGATTATCAGCACAATCCCGTCTTGGAATGCGTCAGTCAGATTCTTCTTCATGACCAAGAGGAAATGGAAACCACAAGATATCAACAGGAAAGTGTACGCAAACCTGACTGTAAGGGAACAGGAATTTTCAGCTACCACTGTCATAGCATTAAAGAAGAACAGGATGAGGAAAGCTGTGCAGAGGAGGGAGAGGAAGAGGCAGGAAGCCAATTAGTTGAGAATCAGTCAAATTACCATGGTGATAAACATGGCAGCCCTGATATACAGAACTGCATTCAAAATAACAAAGAGACTCTGAAGTTGCCTCTAAAAGATAAAACACCATCTCCACCAGCTAAAGCTCAACTGCTTGAAGAGAAAGCGTGCCTGTTGATGGCTTCACAACGATTGACACTTGTTAGGAATTTAGAATTTGAAGAATTAGATAAAAAGGACACATCTAATGTGCCACCTTGTCCACCACAGGAAAAAACGGAGTTTGCAGTAGGTAGAAGCCAAGTTCCCCCAGCTCTGCCTCCAAAGCCACCACAACTTGGGGCTAAAGGGTTGTGTAAGAAAACTATGAATAATGCTCAACCGAATCAGAATCACCTTCAAAACAACACTAATCTAAGCTCAACAAGTCAAGATCAGAAAATATCCTCAAAATATGAACCAGACCAATCCCAGGATGTAAACCAAAACCAACGCGACATTCCTGAATGTGGAAATTTAATTGAGAACAGTGCAAAACCCATTCTGAATCGTGATGCCCGAATTCCATCAACCATTCACTACGCTGAGAAACCACGTCAGCGACAGATCCTGAGCAATGGAAGTCTGAAGCTTGCTTTGAATCAAGATTTGAGTCATGACCATCAACAGGAGAAGAACAACAATTTCTGTATCACTTCTCCAAGTTTTGAAGAAAAGCTTGACAATTTAAATATATCAGACTTTCAGAATCATTCAAATACCTTGAAGCACCAAGTGAGAGGCGGAGGGTCAGTTACCACTGTAAAAAGTAATAAACAGTTAGACGGTCATACATCTAATTGCCATGACCATGAACGTAGGCGACACAAGGAGAGAGTGGTTCACAAACACACTTCACTGTTGAAAAATAACATAGAGACGTCACCTTCTATAAGTAACAACAATCACTGTGGCAAGATTCGTGTTGGGTCGTCTGTCTCGTCACTGATCACAGGTTCTTCAGGAAACAGTATCATCAGTGAGCTGACTAAAGGCGAACCTGAGGGAGCTTTGGTACTGCCTCGTGTTTCGCAGATGGTTCGGCGGTTTGAAGACTTAGGTACTGGAATGGGAAGAGAGTCACCTCAGGAAGAAGATTATGAGGAAGAGGAAGACGGAAACAATGCGCTGAGGAGCAACTTTGAAGAATTCAAATTGGAAGATGTGGACATGGACAGTGTTGGGAGTGTGGAGGACGAAGGACGACCAGCAGGAGACGGTGCTGAGACCAGGGCTGCTGTGCTTCAAAATGGCAATAGTGGTGCCAATTATGAACATTTCCTGGAAGCAACAGGTCTCAGTCAGAAATCCATTATTACTCCCAGTCGCATGTACAGTAATCACAAAAATGTTCGCAAACCAAAAGATGTGAAACATCGCAACAGAGTATTGAAAGCAGCAGCAGTGAATGGGAGGAGTGGTGGGCCAGTTGTCAAGTACTGGATTGAGCCTTTCCTCTGAGTGGTATCTGTATTAACTGCTGAAGGGAAAACTTGCTGTGAACCTTTAAAAAAATCTTAGAGTATAATCAAATTTAGTGTTATGGGCATTAATTACCTCAGAGACTGTAATTTGAAATATTGCAAATCAGCGCAGAAACTAAACACTCACAGGAGAAAGTACCTCTTTACACTCTTTTCATTGTTTAAAAACATACATTTGAAGATTATATCACAAAAATGCCTTGAAGGTTAGGAAAGGCAGTGGCAACTGAACTGTGTGTTGCTGTCTCCATTAAGTTTTCTTGAATGCTTGACACTGCCACAATCAAATGCTTTAACTGAAACACCACAATTAAAACTCCATATTTCTTGAGCTTATGGAAACGACAAGGCCTGTCCATATTTCAAACTTTAATATGCACATAAACAGTAATTAGAAAGTATTTAATTTTTCTGTTACATCAAAGCAAATTCAAACAGTATTCATCACTTCAGTATGGGACCAGATAATTTCTAACTTGAATGAAATTAATTTCTTCTTTTCTTGTCACCATTGGTGTAAACGACATTGTTCTGCCAGTGGCTGTGATAGTGGTTCCATTTTTCTGTTAGTTGAAACATGTATTTACCAGCTGCTATAAAGAGAAATAATATTATGTCAGAATTAGAATGTTGTACATTTGTCACATATAATCATATTCATAATTAGTATTTTACTTCTTCCTAAGATGTTTTGACTTTTAGTGGGTTGCCTGTAATGTTTCATATATAGTCAAATCTTATTTTGTGCTGTAGTGCGAAACTAGTGAATTGGTAATACTTTTCTTTAAATTTCAGTATTTAACGCCATTGAAAGAGAGAGTGTTACTTGATATTGCCCAACACTGAAAATGTAAATGTTTTTGAAAATCAGTCTGACTGTTTCGGAAGTTGAAATGGAGTGAAAATACAGTTGACACCGCAAATATATTAGCCATTTAAAGTTACAAAAATATTTGGAAAACTGAATGATGTGAGCAGAAATGGGATGGAGCCTTGAATGATAAAACTGTGATTATTTAAACATATACAAATCAATATATGGATAAAACTGACATTTTAATACATGACACTACTGAAATTCATATGAACAACTAATCTGTTTTGTTTTGAGTATTTATCATTTATCAGAAAAGTTTAATTTACAAATAACTATAATTTTAATACAAAGACAATTTATCATTTACCTGTCTTCTGACATGCATATCATCTTGTGGAAACCACTATCTCGTAAATCAGAACGTCATAGTTTTCATTCCCTTATTAATTAAAGTTCTGTTTTTTATGTTAATGATCAGATTACAATTTGCAGTTGACATTTGGTAAAACATCTCAAAATATTTGTTCAGTATTTTTTAAACTAAAACAGTTTTCAGATAGTAGGGAAATTCAATTAAGTTCTGTATGTTATTTTGGCCTCATGCAGAAATGAACAGACTGTGAAATATTGGAAATGAAATAAGCTAAAACCGCCAATAAGTAACCTCTTTGAATCTAACACATAAACTGTTGCCACATACTCCACACAAAAAAGTTTCTATTTGTTCATGATACTGCGTAGTACATTTGCACCATTTTAATGGAATTATGCATTTCATGTTGAACAGCATGTTTGTTGCATTACATAGATGTTATAAATGTTTTATTTCTGTAAAGTTGCTTTCCTGTTGTTGGTTGTGAATAAGATTGTTTCCTGAAACCATGTATGGTATTGTAATTGTAAGTTGTCAGGTTGGTTAAAGTGTCTTTCAGATGTTGGTGTAAAATAAAGTCTTGATAATGTTCACAAGTTTTATTTCATTTATACTTTTGGTTTTTAAAACCGTTGGGCTTTTATTGCTTAGAATATTTTTTATGCTGCTTGGCTTCAACCACCTGCCAAATTTTAATGACACTTCATATAATCATATTCATAGGATATATTTAAAATAAACTAATGCTAAATATTAAGATAAAGGAAGAAAAGAAATTCATTATATTATTTGCTTTCTGCATCTCACACATTTATTTGCCTCCAACAGGCATGGACTCCAATTAGAGAAAGCTTCACAGTGTAATACGAAACATGCGTACTCTACAAGAAAAGAAAAGAGTAATTATACACTTCTCAATACAATACATATAAAATAATATACTTATTCACACAGTTGCAGTAATAATATATTAATAACCTTACATTTACATGGGCATAGAATGTATATAATTAACAATGACACTTGACAACACAGTTGCTTCTTATGCTTTCCTCTGTGTTTCTCTTATTTAATATCACTGGAATATTTGGACTAGAACCCTGCATTTTACTGTTTATGTTATAAATAAGTCATTCAGAGTGGATGGATTTATTGGTTAATTCAATTTGCCTTTCATTGGTTTCATTTCACTGAAAATGATCTGGTGTTCTGACTTAATTTCTTTAATCCTTACAGAATGTCATGCAAAGATCTGCAGGGCCAAATTTTTAGAAGTTCTGTGTGACACAAGATTTGAGGGGATTTGGTTTGAAACTCCCAGATCAGCCCTTGACTTCTTTCTGTCAGGTACAACTGTTCCGAGAAACAGATATGCTCTGGCAGAATACGAATATTTTTTAAATTTTATTTTGGAATATCATTAACAGTTTTCATTCTTAAGTTTAGTTATATGTAAGAGTGAAGCATTACCATATTGTCTAAGCATACAAACAGATGTCAACTTCATGCTTTACTTGAAATAGGTTGCAAGATGCAATGGATAAGGGAAAGGAAAGTGTCCAGACACATTCTTGATACATTTGATAATATGATCTCTGTACACACATTAATAATGCGAGCTGAAAACTTACAGTATTATGATAATTTTTCTGTAAGCATGATGTCTCTTCGGCTATAAATATTTCTAAACAATGTAATTCACCATTTCAATGAAAGTGTGGGTTTACTTGAGTATACATGGTATGCTTTTGTTTCCAAGCTAATTACATTGATAAGTAACCATTAGAGAATTACCACGTCCAAGAGCCTTGCATAAAAACTGAGGTGAAACAAGCAATGTGTTTAGAAATTGCAGAAATTTGCAAATCGCTTTTGATCTCACACTTTGCCTCAGTCGAACCTTAGGTCTCTCGTCTCCACATTTCCGACCGTCAATTTAGAAGAGGCCGGCGGATATGTTGTAGTAACGGCTCTCGTTCCCAGATAGCGCTTGAATACTTATTACACCGTTTGCAACAGGCGCAATGTCCTCTGAAAACAGTTATTTCACGGTAAACCCATGCTGAAATCCAGTCAGGTGCATGCGGGTTCTGTGCTCAGGTGAGTCGTGTTAGTATCCGACCAAAAAGTTCGCGAGTTCTAGCAGATCAAGTGGCATGTGATTTTTTTAGCAAATAATAACAACGGAATGTTAATAATAGTAATTTCTTGATTTACTTTAATTAATTCATTCAAAAAGTGTTTGTTGAGTGGCAGAAACAGATGGGCTGATGACAGAACTGATAGACGGATATCCTGGAGCAACGTCTTAGTTTCTTCAGCATAAACGACGCTCATACAATCAACTACAAAGATGACAAGGTAACGTACAAAATAGTTCAGCAATTAGAACAACGGTACCTAGTGCAAGTGAAATGTTGTTTAACTCCTTATATGGTCATATGGGACCGTCGAAAGGGAGAGACAGGAGAGCAGGCCGAAAAATGATCCTCGTTTGTTGAGTGAAAATAATTCTTCTCATGAAATAACGAACTGCCTTTCTGATGTATAAATATAGCAAAGAACAATGGTGATGCATTTCGATTTTCTTGTGTTTTTTTGAGGGACTCTGTACCGCATCATTGTTTAGTTTATTGCAAATACAGGCATATAAACAAGTGGACTCATTAATATTGCCGTTATTTGACATTTTGACAAAATACTTTCCACTCCACGGAATTTTTCTGTCAGTTTGAGCTGTGTTTCATATTATATCAGGAAACGACCAAGATTTCGGAAATGTGTTTGAAAATTATATTAATAGGGATGTTCACTGCAAACCTTGACCTAATTGTTTCCTCTCTGAACATATCCTGCCTGCACTTCTTCTTAAGACAGAACTTTTAATCTTCGCCTGAGTTATAAGTTGCAGTTTTCGTATGGAAAATTATTTTACTCTCCCCCCGTCAAATGAAATGTTCCAACCGTTGCATTTTTGTCGATGTATATTAGAAACGGGCTGTAATTATACAGCAATTTAGATCCAATCTAAGCTCGGTGCATCTTCTATGATGTAGAAACTAAAGATAAATTGTAAATTTAGTCGAATTGCGGTACATCACAGTTTCACAGTTAGTGCTCAGTCCCTTCGCGTTGGGCTGTTCCGGTGACCTTTCTCATTGCCTCTAAAAATGTTCCTTTACTGCTCAAATCTCCCATGGAAGAATTCCGAGGTCGCATTTTTGCACAAGCAAAGAAGAACCTATTAAAATACAAGTCTGAATGCAGACGGTGATAGCAGTGAGAATGTGTTCCTCTTTTGTTATTTCATCTACTTGTACTGCTGTTTACTTAATTGTTCTACTTTCAGTAATATAATTATTCTATTCTAGCCGTGTAATAAAACAGTAACGTTTATTGTAGTGTCTGCAAATATATATTGTTTTCTTAAATGTGCGTTTCTGATTTAACAGTTTAAGTTGTATCACGTTTCGGAACGTAATCAAAATTGCATCCAACATTTTTCGCCAGTATTAATTCCGTACACATACGAAATTACTAGGGATCATCAGTGTTCATTTTGACGTAATGATCAACTGCTTACAAGGTGTAGTTTGGGGTCTTCTGCGTTTCCACGGATTAGTTCCGCAGGTAGTTATACGCGTTTCGGAGAAACGTATCGCCTCCATCTTCAGGGTACTTTTACCTCTGAAATTCTATCTTCTAGACTACATGGCGTCACACCCCAGAAGACCGCAATCCACATTTTGTCCTCTGTGAAACTTAAACTCTCAAGATATTCTGCGTTTGTCAGATACAGTATAGCAGCAGGTTGTATCAGCTTGTATGCGTGTACTTCGTGCTTCCAGACCAGCTCTAGGGCTCACCCAACCTCCTGTCCAGTGGGTACCGGGGTCCTTTCCCGGGGGTAAAGCGCGGGCGGGGCGAGACGCCGACTCACCCCTATTTAGCGGCAAGGTTAAGAATGACGTGTAGCTGAATAGCTTTAATTTTGTGCTTAAATTAGTTTCTTTACTTCAGCAAAAGCATCGTACAGATTAGGTCAACGTTTGTTCATCTTTTTTAAAGATACTCTGATCGGCCACGGTTTATTCATGTTTCTTCGTATCAATGTGAATCGAAAGGCAAGTGTTTGCCGTTATTGAGGAATATCACAACTTCTTAAAAATACCCGTCAGATGTCGTCCATCAGGACGATTCATAATACATTATGTACAGTAACGTGTCCGGTGAAAGAAATTAATGCCACGTCACCGGTTATGTTACTGCGCGTAATGGAAAGTGTTTTGAATTCAGCACATCATTGCATCGATGTTGATAGACGCCATCTGGCAGGTATGTTTTTTAAGAAGTAACGTTGTTTTTGTTCCTTAACAATGGCAACCGCTTGTCTTTCAATTAACATTACTTTGAATAAATTTGAATAATCTGCTTCCGACTAGTGTATCATTAAAAATGATGTATGGGCGCTGTCCCACTCTGTACAACACTACCGTTGAATTTGGTGTACCTATTAAACTGTGATGACTAAAATGTGTTGAAAGAAACATTTAGTAAAATTCATACCGGCAAATGATTGTCTCATGTATTTCCTGTTCAGAAGTTTCTGAAGAAGGAGATTGCAAATTAGAAATCGAGTTTTTGTTGTTGTTAATATCGCATTATTATTCACATTTGATATATTTTAGTAATTAGTTGAAGCGTAACGATAACGATAACTGGGGATACTGGGAACGACCCGTTCTTCAAGTGCCTGAGCACTGCGGGTCCCAACTTTTCGTTGGCTCGATCTATAGACATTCGGTAGGACTCCTTGGACGAGGGATCGGCCCGTTGCAAGGCCTCTACCTGTACACAGGACAGCACGACACAGAAAAACTTCCATGGCTTGAGTGGGATTCGAACCCACCGTCCCAGCGACCCCATAACGACAACTTGGAAGCAGAAATTGAAAATGGTTGTTAGCTGTTATGTTGGTGGTGGTGTTGGAAGAGAAGGTACCTTATCCCCCTCCATACCGTAACAAATTTGTAGCACGTAAGGGGGAGATAAGAAATAAGTACAAACTTTTATCCACAAACACGAAGGGGGCACACATGCGTAAATGACAGTATTAAAATTTATTCTAAAGAAATAGGTGTGAGGTTGTGACTGGCTGCATCTGGATCAAGATAGGTTAAAGTTGGGCGTTTATGGATCTTCGCGTTTCCTTAAAATGCTGGTAATTTCTTATTGACTAGCTGAGCATTTTCATCTTCTCGGGGACTGTGCTTCGTGGTGTTTAGTCGGTGTTTTTAAGTCAAGATATAAAGAATAGACAAAAACACATTGCTCTCTAAAGTCTAAAATTTTAATCTTTTGGTTTTCATTCATTTTTTACATTTTGCTTAATTAATATGTCGACTGATGGTTATTCGTATTGAATCTCACATTATATTTAAACTTTTTCCGAAAAGAGTACAAACTGGCTTAGTGCCAGACGTAGCAATCTAGTAGGTAGCACACGTGTCACGTATTCAGGAAATCGTGGGTTCGATTCTCAGGTCGGATACCGACTTTCCTTATTGACATTTTTCTTCAGATAGCATTTAAATAGATCACTACTGCTTCAAAAGCCCTTCCATTTCGTAACTTTTCTGTTAGTCGGTGTTATATAACCTATGTAGTTGTTCCTGCCTTTCATTGAAGACGGAATTATCAACGTTAATACTGCTCATTAACCATAGATAAGCTAATACCTGCAATATCTTGCGTGGTATTTTACATTGCGAACGTTGCAGTTGGTTCAGGAGACATCACTGGTCAGTAGGACTACTTACTGCGTATCCAGCAATTCGCTTTGTAATGACAGGAAACAGTAGAGTGAGAAAGCTGTCGAATGCGAGGATAACCGAAGCTTGAGACAATGGAGCAGGTGGGGTGTGGGAGGAAGCGAGCGGCCGAACGAGTAGGTACGAATGTGAACGAAGGCCCTACGAGAGAACCACTCTAGACTATTCACAGAAGTGGTTCTAGTTCTCACACAAATTCCCTCTTTTACTTGAGCACTGTTGACTTCGGAAGTGAAAATTTCTAGTCTAGTTCACCCCTTCAAATGGTAGGCCTATTAAATTGTAGTTTGTCGCAATATCTTCGAGCTTTGTTATCATCCAAGCTATGGCCAGCCAGCCGTCGTACGGGGTTGGGATAGCATAAAATGCCCCTTGTCCTTTCAGGTTTTCCAACTAAAATTTAGTATGCGATTAATCTCGCCCCACGCCCTGATTTGATGACCTTAATGGAATATTGGTTGAATGCAGAGTTTATATTTCTGACCATTTCACCTTCTTGTTCCGAAAACATAAATGATTCGCTCAGGTTTTGTTAAACATTTACATGGTCGAAAATGTTTACCTGAAGATTTATACCTCAGTGTGGCAATTATTTAATATGCATATTTTTATTTTACAAAACTAACACAGGTGGGTAGGTAGGTAGTGAAGAGTGGACGGCCCACAGTAAATGTGTGCATGTAGATTTCGTTGAAACGTTGTTTATGTTGTGTTTAACCCCCTGCAACACTCACGAGAGAGATAAGAAATGCTCGAAAAATTTTGGTTGAAAAACTGAGTGTTAAAAGACCACTTAAACGACAATTAGACAACTTAATATTGAAGCGTCAGGTTTTAAGGATTTGGGCTGGATTAGACTGGATCTGAATGAGGGCTATTGTTTTTTTAAGCAGATCACTAACCTTAGGGGTTCATAAGAGGCGAGAAATTTCTTGGCCGATTCAGTGACTGTTAGATTCTTGAGACGGATTCTGCTTTATGAAATTGATGTAATAATTTAGTTTTCAGCAACTTACAATTCCCAAGTTTTATTTTCTGTTTACGTGTCTTTCATTCGGCAAGCAGCGCTTGATGTTGAGTCTGAGTTTTGACAGACACCAGCCACGCTGGACGTCGCCGATGATAACTACACCGACCTTATTTGCATGGAACTTTTAGCCCAATGTTCTTATTTTAATATTCTGGTCAACTTATATGTTACCCGAAGAAGTGGAATGCTGACAGGCCTGCACTAATCTTTGTCATTATTCAAACTACCTCTAATTATTTTAATCTCTCGTAATTGTGGTTTCATATTCGGCCTCTGGACAAGGTTGAGTTAAAAATAAATAGAGGCGATTTTAACCACTCCTTTCAAGCGGAAATCAATATTCCCATCAGGTAAAGCAAGATTAACCAACTTACGGAGCAGAGCCCATATTGAGGAGCTGGTAGTTGCTAATCTGTTCAATAAATTGCCCCGTTTTACAGAACCCAAAAACTTCTTACCGTATTCTAAATCTCGTCTCTGGATCCTATACTATCGACACCTTCACACTGTTTATTTATGATCCATTTTAATATTATCTTCTTATCTACACATTGATCTATTGGTTGACCGGTTTAGATTTTCAGACAAATATTTTGTTTCAATTTATCATCGTCCTTTTCGTGCTGAAAGTTTAACCCCTTGGTGTGACCACCTTAATATTTGACGGATAGTACAAATCGCGATGTTTCACAGTGACCTTGGACATCATTGTTGCTTCTGATACCATTGTTGCAGTTATCCCGCTGGTTGCCCTACTGATATCGCCTGTGATTTGATACAAGGAACATCTTCGAAATTTTAGTGTACTCCACTGAGTACATATTTACGATCATGTTCTTTTTAGCACTTTGTTCTCAAATACCCTCAGTTACTTTCCTTGCTTCAGGTAAATTTGAGACATGTAACTCATTTAGAACATAATATTGAAGAAAGTCTTTCTGTACATCTGAATACGCGCAGCTTTGCAGTATCACCGAGAAAGATTATCAGTGACCTTTAAAATCCGCTGGGATTTCTCTGTTACATTGGAGTGGTCTGGTCTTATGGCTTCATAACTTACTTTATATTTCAAAGTTCAAACCTATCTCATCGCTTCCTAAATAACAAGAGTTCATGAGTTTTGCTGTAAATGCCCAAAATGAGCATCGCTAATTAGACTTCCTTGTAATTTATGTTTTACGTTTATGTGATGTATACAAATCAGTTCCTTTGCTCATATGAATAGTTCAGCTCTGATCCTATTTAATATTAATTTAACTTTAATTCCAGTTTATTTTATTTTTGTTTATCTGTGCTTCTTTTTGTGCTGGCGTTAATTGATATTACAGAATATTAATACTTTGTTATTTTCCTGCCACTTAATTGCTTTGTCTGTCGTTAGGAGGAGATTAAATTCTGGAAATGCTTGCTACTTCTCAGTTCAAAATATTTTGTTTTCGCGTCTGATTTCTAAGAACCTGAAAATTAAAGTGTACAAAACAGTAATTTTACCTTTTGTTTTGTATGGGTGCGAAACATGGTCTCTCACTCAGAGGGAGGAACACAGATTGCAGGTGTTTGAGAATCAGGTGTTGAGAAGGATATTTGGGCCTAAGAGGGAAGACGATGGGGCATGGAGAAAACTGCATAATGATGATCTTAAAAATCTGTACTCCTCCCCCAGTATTGTCAATGTAGCGCGCATGGATGGGACAAGAGGTGTGCACCGGGTACTGGTTGGGAAACCTGAAGGGAAGAGACCGCTGGGGAGACCTAGACGTAGATGGGAGGATAATATCAGGCGGGATCTATGGGAGATAGGAGTTGAAGGAAACTGGATTTTGTTGGCCCAGGACAGGGTCCGGTGGAGGGTTTTGGTTAATTCGGTGACGAACCTTCGGGTTCGGTAAGCCATCTAGTTAGTTAGTTAGTTAGTTGATTATACATACCGGTGTTGAATAATATTAAACTTCTGTTTGGTCTTTTGCCTCCTATAATACGAGGGTCGCTCATTAAGTAATGCCCCACATTTTTTTTCTCAGCCAATAATGAAGATAGGAAAGTGTACTTTTACATGCTTGAGATTTGATGTTTCCCGCGTTCGTGTACGGAGTTTCAAATGATTCCAACCGATGGCGGAGCTGTAGTGAACTGTTCAAATGGCGTCTGTGAACGACTCTTGTTACAAGCAACGAGCTGTAATTGAATTCCTTGTTGCTGAAAAAGAAACGGTGGTGAACATTCATAAACGTTTGTGTGCTGTGTATGGAAGCTGTGCAGTCGATAGGAGCACCGTTGGTCGCTGGGCTAAGAGAGTTAAAGCTTCAGGAAGTG
>NW_019059876.1:239804-256344 GCF_000696155.1 Zootermopsis nevadensis | reverse complement strand
CCGTACAAGTTGATGGGGACTATGTGGAAAAATAGTATGTGTAAAGGAAACATTGATTTATATTGTCACTAAATTTGAGCCATCTTGAATAAATATATTCTGAGGAAAAAAATGTGGGGCATTATTTAATGAGCGACCCTCGTACATTGTCGCATTATGAGTGGTCGGATCGTCTTGCGTGCCACTTCATTGGCTCTGGTGAAGTGCTGCAGTCCCGGAACCTTTACGCCACTTGAAAATGAACACGTGCCCCCATATTTTACCCCTCAGACATAAAAGCAGTGGAGGACGAGTTAATGGGAATTTGATGGCTTCCTGTAGATTCTTGTTTATCCTTACTACGCCCATTGTTGACGACAAAACAGGTTAAGACTGTCATTTTATTGAAGACACGATGGCATGTCCTCTACATCGCCACTTTGGTCCTTATTGGCCTTTTGATACACCGGTACTCCACCAGAACTCCGTTACTCAAAAATCATAAAAGCCGTCACATGACAAATACAGTTTCTATTCCAACAATGTTTTTGTGTGTTTAGGACTATTTAATGTGCTGAAGTTACGCCAGTACAGTTTTCAATGACGCTGACAAATAGGTTCGTTGCGTCAACGCTGAGTACAAAACTCTCTGTCCTCGACCGGACGGATGGACGGAAGTCGACTGCCTGGCTCTATGACTGCATGGGGCGGATGTAGACGTTTACTTTGCGATTCTAGCGTTACTTGCATCGTGTGGGAGAAAGAAATCTGAACTGAAAGCATACAACACAGGATATCCGTGAAAATAGATAACTTGTGCTGTAAGATGATTTGAGAGGGTTTCCATCTGCTGTAGAGGTAAGCAAACTACGAACCGCGAAAGAAATCAGTGTAGCACAGAGGTCATTCAATATTTTATTTAGAAAACATAAATGTACATGTCCAAATATTTCGGGGTCTCTCAAATTCGTATTTTGAAACTTCCCATACTTGTGAAAATGTTTAGTGCTGCCCTCTGCATAATCGTTTTAATATGTGTGTTAGTATCTCGAGGGCATAAGTCACATCACGTGGTGTCCAATAAATTAGTGTTAAAACTTTTGATAAAAGACGTTTTCAGTTAGAATCGATTTTTCGCGATTTAATCGTTTTAAGTAGATCTACCTACACAGTTTTTTATTCAGGCTTTCCACCTGAAGGTCAGTTTAAAATAGGCCATCCCGCCCCAGATTAAGAATTGCCCACCCTTAGTCTTCACTGTCCATACCGGTAGAATAAACGTTTTATCGTTCTGCCTTCAACCGGTTTTTTCTGAAAAGAAACTGTAGTGAACCGATGGAATTCTTCACTTTATTACCGTTGATAACTTTTCTATTACTTACGGCCGTTTGTACGCTATTAAACGGTTGCCAAGCAATAAAACGACCGTAGACATAGATTACTTTTGCACTATGAACTTGGTATGGTGGCCTAGTAACCAGACCAGAAACGGAGAGCATTCGATGAAAGGATTTTGTATAGGCCTGTAAAAGAAGCAAATGGTATCCAAACTGTGGTCTTCGCACTGCAAGTAGTCCTTGGTGGTAAACCTTAATCGTGTTAATGTAACTATATTGTGGCATGGCATTTCTACATGTGCTTTTGTTCTGATTATCGATTGTTCTGTTCAATCGCTTGAGAGTTAGGTTAGAAAATTTGTAAGTGTAATTTAATATAAATAAGTTTTTCGCTTCGGATATGAAATGCGGAACAAATGGACACAACGACCTCCTTCTATTTTCATATTTGCGAAATTATTTCGATGACATTTATTTGTTCATACGTATTGAGATTGAGTAAGGAGCATGGACCTGACTGAAGGGTGAAAGTCTCAACTGGTAATTGTAACAGGACGGTGGTCTTGAAAATGGCCAATCGAAGTGGACAAGTTTCGTTGATATATGCGAATGTTCTCGCAAGACGGCGTTATGTCTGCATTTATCACTGTGAGTTTCTAGTTTCATGCTCCGGTCACTATATCTCCGGCGAAGTGTAGTGCTGGAAGGAACAAAGATATTAAGTGAAGGTGGAATAGGGTTATGGACGTGGTTCACGAGCAGAGTAGCTTCTTTCCATGTCAGAACATGGGTTTTATGCTTCTTAAATAACTGTACCAGAAAATGAAAATTTCGACGGGCATTATTTATCCCAAAGGAACAGCACTTGTATCTGTTCCCAGAAGAACACAACAATATTCTAGATGTTTCAATTAGTTCCCTACTGAAACGCCGTTTGGATTTTACGGTCGAAGTCGTCTTTACACTCGGGGGATTAGATGATGACGCTGATTGCAGGAAAGGGAGTGGTGAGTCAATAAATATCTGATGACTTTTAGAAAGACGTGTTAAGAAAGCTGTAACAAGTAGGACGGGAGATTTACATTGTGGTTTGTAGATGTTTCGTGTGCACAGTTACGAATTAAGCTTTACTGTTTGAACGCAATTAAACATAATAGTAAATCATCATCTACTTCTACTACTGTGTATTTAATTGTACATGTCAGAATGCAGAATTGAATATTGGTATAAATATAACCAATAAATAATTCGAAAACGTGTCAGACTTAAAATATTTGGAAGCGACAAATAAGAATTGCATTCACGATAAAACTTAAAAGGAGATAAAATGTGGATAATTCTTGTTACCATTTGTTTCAGAACCTGTTGTTTTGATGCCCTTTTCCTTATTAGTGCATTCAGAAGCGAAATTAGTCGTTCTTGCAGATTTTATTCTGTCAGTGAACGTACTAGGATTATTAAGACCTCTGCATTTACGGTTAATTACAGTTTCAAGGTGAGTCCGTCAGCTAGACGTGTTTCTGCTGCCAATGCTATTTGCAAGGCTATTGACATTTTTAACATTGCTTGTACGTGTACTTTTATTTGTTCATTTTCTGAGGGTTTCATATTGTACATTTGACCGAGGTTCTTGTTGTATTTATTAATGCGATTAATCTTTACGTCATTTGTATATTATTTTATTTGTTATTCTGTTTTAGTGCTTGGCTGTTGTCAAGAACACGAATAAATTCATCGAATTATTTTTTAATTATTTTCACGCCATCTTGTAGAATAGCTGCCCATGAGCCTTGATTAGACATTGCTCCTGAGGGTATTTATTTCAATTAAGGACGTGCCAGGAAGTTAGCCTTTTCCAGAATGGCTGTTTTTTTGTATTTACCCTCGGGATTATTTCCTAAGGTCTGGGTTCTTCCAATTTGAACGATTTTAAACTTCTTACAATGTAAATATAAAATGTAATCACGAAAAATAACTAAAAAAATGGCGGACCATCACAAGCATTCTTTATATGTAACGTGTTTTATGATTACATGGGCTTGGAGGGGAATTTATTCCTATCCGCCATCCATCACTTTTGAGGTAAATTAAAATGTATACTTTTTGACTTTCCGTAGTATAGACTCTGTACTTTGAAAATTTAATATGTGAGCTACTCCCATGTAAAGCTTCTCATTATATTTCTTTCCATAAGAATCATTTTAAAATTATAGAAATTAATTCCATCAGTCAACAACATCTGACCTATCAATCCGTCTTTAACATTAATTGATTGGCTGCTGTTATAATAATTACTAGGATTCATAAATTTGTTTTGGTACCGATACGTCACTTCATCAATTTTAGTCTGAGGAACGTAGCATGGACTTACATTCTACGTTCTGCAGAGGAATTACTCTGACAAACATTTGACATTTTGGAACGGGGGTGATGTAAATGATGAGGTTAAACATACCACCTGATTAAATGGCGTTGTGGGACGAGTACGGGAATACCAGATTCATCCATTATTTTCTTCTCCATTCCACCGTGTTTGCTGAGGTGAATTTTAAAATCCTTTTAATGGCACGTGTTTGGAAATGTTAGCGACACCACTGCCGCGTCAGGGATAACCAACATGTCGCCTGTGCCAGTGTAATGCTTTTTGACAAATAATCTACACATTAATAACTTATATTTCGTGGGAAATAATTCACTTTAATCAGAGTCAGTAAATCAAAGTTATGTAGTGTTGAATGATCACCGTTAGTGTCAAATATAAAGTGTACGGAAAGTACATACGCTGCGATTAGAAACATCATGTGAAAATATAGCCCAATCCCCGGATGCACAAATATATTTCTTTAGAATTATCACCTGTATTAATTTCAGTTGAAGGGAAGCTGAACGGGGTTTATACTTATTTTAATCTGATATTCTAAAAGTGTTCTCATGGGAGTATTGCAGCAGTTTTTCTTGAGAAGCTAATAGTCGCTCAGCTGACGAAGGAATTCTTCGAATTTTTGAACCCCAAAGATCCATTCCTACGTTTGCAAAACCCCGCCACAGGTCCCTATACTAAGCCAGATAAATCCAGTCTGCATCCTTTAATATCAGAAGAAACATTTCAACTGTTATGTGGTATCCTGTTTATTACCAGTTACAAAACGAGACTCTACTCAATCTATAAAGTGATCGGATACGAACTAGATGCACGGTGTTCAATTCCAGTCGAGTGTGGGAAATTGTTTCTTCACTAGAGGTGTATCGCTATAAGAAAATACGTTATCTTGTATGTGCAGAAGTTGAAAATGAGATGTGTTCGTACGTTTGACGTTGCAAATGTGTGCGTGAAGCTGAGGACCATGTCCAAACTTATGGTAGACATCTTCAGACTTATCGCCGTCAAAACCTCAAATCCTACAAACCTATAGCATGTATGATTTTAGGTTTTCACGGCGGTGAGTATGAAGATTTCTGTCTTCTGGGTTCTTGCGCTGTGTAGTCTGGTCGATGTTTACCAACGTTTCAGAGGTCATACTGCCTCCATCCTCAGGGCGATGAAGATTTCTGTCTTCTGGGTTCTTGCGCTGTGTAGTCTGGTCGATGTTTACCAACGTTTCAGAGGTCATACTGCCTCCATCCTCAGGGCGATGAAGATTTCTGTCTTCTGGGTTCTTGCGCTGTGTAGTCTGGTCGATGTTTACCAACGTTTCAGAGGTCATACTGCCTCCATCCTCAGGGCGATGAAGATTTCTGTCTTCTGGGTTCTTGCGCTGTGTAGTCTGGTCGATGTTTACCAACGTTTCAGAGGTCATACTGCCTCCATCCTCAGGGCGATGAAGATTTCTGTCTTCTGGGTTCTTGCGCTGTGTAGTCTGGTCGATGTTTACCAACGTTTCAGAGGTCATACTGCCTCCATCCTCAGGGCGATGAAGATTTCTGTCTTCTGGGTTCTTGCGCTGTGTAGTCTGGTCGATGTTTACCAACGTTTCAGAGGTCATACTGCCTCCATCCTCAGGGCGATGAAGATTTCTGTCTTCTGGGTTCTTGCGCTGTGTAGTCTGGTCGATGTTTACCAACGTTTCAGAGGTCATACTGCCTCCATCATCAGGGCGATGCACAGCGCAACAACCCAGGAGACAGAAATCTTTGAACCTAACATTTTACTTATGTCATATCCAGCCCGGGTCTGTAGCCACGCAGTCTCCTACCCAGTGGGTATCGTAGGATTTCTACCTGGGTGTAAAGCAAATGGAGCGCGGAACTAATCATTAACCTCCATCTTAAGAAATTAGGCTACTTTCTTACTGAGTCGTGGGTTCTTCTAAGATCTTCTTGTATAGAGCATGTAGGGAACCAGAGTGGCGACTAAATTATTGGTTTATTGCACGTGGCACACCGCTTTTTTGATAGGATTTAATGCGAGCGTCACTTTCAGATCTTTGTTCCGGAGATGAGAGAGGAGGCTTCACGGGCGAAGCGTAATGCAGAGTCGTGCTGGACAGGGAGCGGGAATCAATACACGCTCGGTGCTGGTCCAACACAGGGATCTTCCTCGATTAAACGAGAGTTAATCGTCCTTTACGTGTCTCCTGACATTTCTGTGCTTTGCTTTGCACGCGTATTCAGAAAGAGTTGACGGTGGTGGTGGTTCTGATGCAAATGCTACTTGTGGTATTGTGTTGGCTACTGTTTTGGAAGTCGCAGATTCGAATGGCTCGTGGTTTTCCTCACATAAACCCTGGAATGTCCTGAAATAAGTCACATATTTTCCGATTCATTCTCAAAATATTCTATGCTTTGACGCTGTATATTACTTTTTGCTGGATCACTGGTCCTTGGGTCGTTAGAGTAGCTACGTTGAAAAGTATTTCATATTTGAAACTTGAATTTGAATAAAGTAAGAGTTATTCGGTATTTTCTTTGCAGTGTGCCAACTTTAATTTATCATTTAAGAGGTTAAAATGACCTGTTTGCTTTTACGAAATTTATTAAATATATTTTGTAAGTAAAAGACTAGTATAATTTTATGATGTACATACGGCATGTAGATATGTGATCTAAGAGATAGGCACTTATTTCAACATATTTCTTTTAGAAAAACGCGAACGAAGAACTGGTACATTAGTAAAATGGAAACGAAACGAAACTTAACGTATTTTATTTTTTAATGTCCACGTATTATATTTTCTGACGCGTTACATCTTCTTGTGTTCTAATTCAATGATTTATTTTAAAAAAAAATAATTTTGGCGACCGCCCTGATGATTGAGGCAGCAAGGACTTGAAAACCACAAATCCTACATAGTCTTTTTTCCGGTGTTGGTATGTATTCAGAAACAGTTGAAGGCTGTAAGATTCTGTACACATGGAGAGTCGCATGACCAAAGAAGGGTCCCACGGACTAGGTCGACTACTCTCACTATATAAGATTTTGGAAGAAATATTCAAGATTTGACACGACAGTTATATTATAGAGTAAAGCAACAACATAGCGATTATGCAAAATCTATATTTTATTCCATGATAATAACTAATGAACCGTTGGAGCTTAGTACGAACTTAGATCATAAATTCAGGACTTACAAATTTTTATCAATTCTTTGATATGTTAAAAATTATAAGTATGAGGAAGATGTGAAACCTTTAAGTGTACGTGTAATAAATTTAACGTAGCAGGTATCAGCAATAGTGTAAACTACTGTCCACAGATGACGAGGAAAACCCTGCTGGGGGAATGTTACTTATTTGGACTAGAGGGCTGTTATTGGTTGGAAATGTGATACGTCAGATTTTAAGGCTACTACAAACAGACTGAAAACATAAAACCGTTAATAGCAGCGTGTAGTGAGCGCACTTGTAATGTGTTCTGTGGGTGTTGCGATAATATTCTAGATTAAATCACTGTGCTACTGTGAGGTAAAGCTGTACCCATCTGAACACACGAAAGCCTGTCGTCTGTTGTTCGTTCAGTGGATGTGGAACGAATGCTTTTAGGATGGGTCGTCACTCACCGCGAAATCTTGCGCATGCGCGTATATCGAATTCTTAGCAGGGATTTTCTCCTGATCTGTGAACTGTGCGTAGGCCTATAGAAATGATGGATTAGTTCTTCGGCTCTGGGGCAATTTTACTAGGAATGGTAAAACGGGGTATTTTCGTTGATTGATAGTGTCAGACATTCTTTTGATCAGAAGTGCGTCTTCATTTCCCGAGATAATCGTTCCACGGAACACATACAACGCGATAGGCCCAATGATGAAGGTATAGAACGAACGCTGCGCGGAGCAGCTGGTATGGAGGAACAACTGCGCTCGTGACATGCTGAAGGGAGTTCAGTGATGTGGAAACATGATGGAGGTATCGACTTTGAACACAGCGAGAAAGAAGACACTAGTTCAGTAAACGATAAGAAGGTGATCCTATTAGCCTGGTGATTACAAACCACCAGTTGATGGCCACTATGTTAGCCGATCAGTATGATGCCCGAAACCTGCTGGGGAAAAGTGGGTTACTTAATAATAGGCTTGGGTCACTCGTTAATTGTAGTGTCAGGTCACGTGGTTATCTTTTACAAGGTCATTTTTTAGATCATGCTAAGCACTGTACTCCATGCACCTAACCTATATTCTAAACATGCACATGTGTGTGTACTTAGAGGAAGTCGATAAATTTTAAAAGAGTTAAAAAAGTCAAGTCGTTTCTTTTATATAGAGAAGAAAAAAACCTGTATTATTTATGTGTGCGGTAAAGCAACGCGGATCTACACAAACGCGTGTGCTTTCTTTTAAGCTCTGTCTCTTCTGTCCCCCTTGAGGATTGGATATATCAAGGATGGTCAAACTAAGGTCTGGGACGATGTTCAAATAAATCTATTAATACCAGTACATGTGTACCCTCTCGTACTTAATATATGTGGAGAGTGCTGTAATTAGAATAAATAAAGAGGCAGAACTGAGATGAAGATGGCTGTCATCTGAGTTGTTGTTCCGTGTGGTGTGGTAGAAGTTTAGCGATGTTTCACAGGTCCTTGTTGCCTCCATCTTCAGGGCGAATGGGCTGATTTATAATATTCTTACTGTATTTAACGAAGCTTTATCACAGGACCTATAGCGACAAACGGGAGTGTTATGAATGGCGAATCGAGAGAGAAGCTGAAGTAAACGGTTATGACCTAATTTGAGGTCTTATTCCTGAATTTTCACGGGGGTACTAATAACACCCACGATAAACCACAAGCAGAACAGATAACCTGTAGGTGGAAAATAGATTTCGGGCTTTCTTGTAAGTTGCCAAGTTTACAAAATTGCTGAGATTTTGATTCGGTCAGTGTGATGCAAACAGTGTTTCTGGAATTGATATTTCTGACGGTAGGGACACTGATATTCATGTTTAGATACAAATCTGTTTCGGAGATCAATATTTTTGTGAATTTTTACAGTTCTTTAATACGTTTTCTCTGTTTTTGATTGAATTTGTGCAATTTTTATGGAAATCCAGATTTCCCAATTCCCAGGGCGCTAAAAATGGAAATATCTATACTACTTGTAGATTTAATTAATAACTAAAGGTTATGTCTAAATAATACGTTTGGATCTATCTGCTTCGTGAATGGGTCGTAACAAAACATTTCCGACTCCTGCACAAGCCTTGTTATTTATGTTTATTGATGTGTTACCCCGATGTTACATAAGGCACATACTTCATTCTTCATAGATTCTGACCTTTTATTGTTCAGATCCGAAACACTGCTGACTGCCTTTCACTGACCCACCCACGATCCTCAACAAGGGAACACCCATCTATAAGCTCACGAATTCTATCACGAATCTTGGTCACTGTAATAACTTGAATAACGAAATCAAATTTGTGATATTGGCATATGGCACGACAGGCTGTGAGAATATACCCGGAAATTGATACTTGGTACACTTTTGTATTCCGTTCAGGTAATGGAAAGCAGCGAATGCAGTACTAATTTATATTTTAAAAGTTCTTTGGACAAAGCGCATAAAATTAACCCATGTAGGAAATGTACAAACTCTGTCCGTATTTTTATCTCTGTATCTACGTAAATGATTTCGATAATTTTTTTATTTGTCTGCGACATACTATGTTGCCGGGTGAATTTAATTTTGATTCTTAATGGTCAAATAAGATTCGTCTTTCCATGAAGAACAAAATGTCGAAATGTTAGCGATTTTATCAGAAAATGTTCATCTTAAAGATATTTAGGCCATTTCTTAATCCATAGGTCTCATGAGGATGTACAACTTCAGTTTGAAACCTGGCCTAAGTGGTGTATGATTAGTGGAATGAAATAAAATCATTTTTTGTGGTAGGGTATGCAGTGTGATGTCCGTGATGTGGTTAAACATTTAAACTATCTTTATATCTGCGATATAAATCATGGTCATGGTGAGTGAGGTATGAAAAACCGAAAATGATAGAATAGTCCTGTAGGTACAGTACATTTTAGACCACAAAATCGGTACATCTTGATCGTAACTACAGGTTCGATAAAAACAGAGCAGTTTTTTGTTTAACCTGCTAAAGTAACTTTGAATAAGGTAAGAACAGTTTATCGCCAACGTAAATAATTTCTGACAAATTAATTTAATTATTACGGAGTAATACAGTTATTATAAAGGAGATAATTTTTATGATGTCTTTAATTAATTAATTCGGTGTTACGCGGACGCAGACCTGCATAGGAGCGAATACGATAAATGTTTTCGTCAAACAAGTTAATCTTCGGAAGTTTTGGTAAAATAATTCGCAATAACTTTTTTAATATTAATCGAAAATGCAATAAGAGCAGTTGATGATTATGATACATTGCATTCATATGTACGCATTAAAAGCAATACCGAAGCATGCGCGTTTATAAGCAAGGCGTGAGGAATGTAGATCAGCTGATTGCGTCATTGTATTGTTAATCGGATGGTGACATTGAAATGTGTCTGTATAAACCCTTGGTATTAAGAATTAAAATGTGTGAATAGAATACAGTTAAAATACAAAGAAAACTGTGCGTTATTTATGTCATGAAGACTTAAGTTTAAGTTTATAATGTCAAATGTTGCTGTAGTTCTGTTCGTCTCCTTCGTAAGACGTTAGCAGTGTCACTTAGGATTGCAAATATGAATCACTGTACTTCACTTACATGCAGACTCCACAGCCCAGAGTTAGCAAGCATTATTATTCCATGGAGCCTTTGCGATATCTGAAAATATTGCGTTCTGCACAAATAAGAAGTTTCTTAGAAATGTCGGCAGTTAAGTAGGACGGTCCTGAAAATTTTCATTTTTCTCCCCAATGTGATCTCCACGACATTTAATAACCATTTGATCATATTTTTGAAAATGATTTCTTCTGGTAGAAGTTTGCAGACGTTTCAGAGATGCTTGCTGCATTTATCATCAGGGCGATGACTAATCGCTCTGATAGTGGAAACCCTTTGTGCACCATCGTCTGGACTATTGTCGTAGCTTCTGGCCAGTGGAGCACGGAACTGTTAACCCCATGTCTTAGATACCAGAAGAATTAACAAGGTCTATAATTACTAGCCTCTTGGTCTTACACAATCGTTGTCAGCTCGGATCGAGTCATGCACGACTGAGGGAACTGTGAATACGTGCTAGCAGCAAGCTGTATTGTGGATTGCGTGCGTAGTTAATGACTGTGACGAAGGAAGCAATAGCATTGGAGTTGTAAGAAGAGAACAATTTTACCCAATGCGAAGTCTGGCATCAAGGGTCCAGACTCTGATTCGTTAACCGACAGAACATTAATCAAGGAAATAAACAACTGTCATCGTTTGTGGAATAAATCCATCTTCCAAATTAAAGAACCGATGACAATTTAGTTACCTATTCCGTTACAGTTTAATTTCTCTTGTAAATTATATGGGTATGAAGCAGAGTTTTTATTCAGACGCTGATGGTTGCTCAACTGATGAAGATATTACCCTCCTTTAATGGATTCCGAAGATTAAATACCGTTTTCGCATGAGCCCGCCATTGAACCACACCAGTCCGCATATCCAATTTCCGTCGTCAGATACATTTTAATATTATCCCCAAATTCTCTTCTCTTGAGGTTCCCCGACTAGAATTTTGCACGTGTTCTCATTTACCCCTGCGTTATACATGTCTCAGCTACTCCATTCTCCTTAATTTGGTCACTCTCAGTAATATTTAATGAAAAGTTCTAGTTAAGAGGCTTCTGCAAATGTAATTCTACAGACCAGAAGTACGAGTAGCAACTGGCAGCTGTGTTGTATTGGCTCGCTGGAATAAGCTTCACACAGTCTGAAGTAATAACATGTTTGAAGGAAATCACACTTTCATTAGCAGGGACATTTTTAGTCGTGCGTCATGTCTTGCGTGGAACAAATTCATTCTTGCATCTAATGAGAGCCATTCTTCATACCTTGAAAACAGTCCACCGGAAATGTGAGTTTATTCTTCTCTTGTCTTTGCCATGATATAGCTGTGTTACGAAAACGAACGAACATGCGTGCCTTCCTTTGAAATGTGTCGTATAAGCGGACGCACGTGCGAATAAAACTTTATCCAGTACGTCGTTTCGCGAATTCTCTGTCTTGTTGTAAATTATTCGAAAGCGTTTTCGTTCGGGTTTTTCTTAAAAAAATATTTAAATAATAGAATTGCTTAATAATTATGACATCTTATGACCGTACTAGAAAACTGAGCATGATGGGAAAAGAACTTACATTTTTTTAAAAGTGTAACAAAGCAGCGTATAAAATTAAATTAATTACTTGTCTCTGCTCATTATGAAAGCTACGAAGCGATAACAAGTAAACATTTGTTTTGCTGCGTTGTGTACAGGAATGTGTATGTAATAGGCCATTAATGAGTGAAGTCTTGAACTCTTATTTCAGAGCATTTCTTTCGCAAAGCAGCAAATGAAGATTAAAATTAAGCGATGTTTTATAACAACAGATTCAAATAATTAATTTTCCTTGCTTAATTAAAGAATTAGTACGATTTATTGTAATGCCACCTCAACTATTGTCTTATATTGAGGTTACTATAACTTTGAGGTTATTTTAACTCTGTTGAGTTATATAGAAGTACATTCTAGGCCATGGAAATATGATCGCATAGTAATAAATATCTTCCCATAAAGCCCAAAGTCTCTTAACAGCAAATGACAAACAACCAACCAAGCTACCAACACTTGTTTATATAGACAGAAGATACTATATTGCCGTTTATTTATCTATTTTGTCAAGTGCGAAAGAATGATACATCACAGAATTTTCTGTGTTGTTCTCGACTTGTTTGTTATACGAGAAAACGGATAGACAGACAGAGAGACATGGCGAAGCTAACATGCACATTTTTAAAACTTTTTGTTGCGAACGCACGTAAAAGGCCGTGTATTGTCGCTTAGCAACCAGACTAGAGACGATAAAATGGAGGAAACTTGAGAAATAAATGGTTTTGTGTGTAGGATCTGCCTTTTAGATTTCTAACTGCCTTTAAATTTATTCATCTTCAGTGTTTTGGTTTCTGTTATCTCGTTGAGTAGTGCTGAAAATAATTTTGTCTCGGAATTAATTACAAACACCAGGACATGGAGAAAAAGATTTAGTATACTAGCCGAAGAACGTGTTACTGATGATCGTCAGTTATTTTAAATTCTTGGGAGTTGTACGGAAAATTTGCTGGGCGACCATTCTTTTCCTCTTTGAGTTCTATGGTTTTCACCGCGGCGAGGAGTTGCAGAGCTAATAAGGAAAGTGAAGATGGCAGCTCTGAAACGTCGGTAAACTTATACCAGACCACACGGCGCAACAACCCAGACGACAGCCATCTTCACTTTCCTTATTTGCTATGCAACTCCTACATAATTCGAATTATTTTTGTCTGGCCATTGAAATATCTGCACTAGAAATGTCACAACAGTGAAATGCAGTTCACAGGCGTGAACTAAAACACGCCAATACAGTTAAACAAGATACAAAAAGTAGTTTGACTTGTCCTGTTCTTTCATCACACAGACACACAGTAAGGTTGAATCCGTCCATGCAGTAGGCCTATGCGTTATCTTTAAAATCGACAAACTTTTAAGAAATACTTCACAAAGTTCCACTACTCTTGTATGAAGATGGCCGTCGTCTGGGATATTGCGCCGTGTAGTCTTGAAAGTGAATTTCTACCGGACTGCACTGCCCGGCCGTCTTCAGTGTGAACGATTGTTTGCATACCAACAAAACAAAAGCTACGATTAATCCTTAAGGTTATGCCTGACAAATATAACGTAATCGGCATTTCTAGTACGCTAGTTTACATTGTGAACATTAATCTTTTGAAACCAAAACTTATGTTAATATTATTTAAGAATTTTGCCCTTATCATCGAAGAAAGGACAACACCTATCGAGAAAAAGTTAAAGTAGTTAATGTAAGATGTTTCAGGAAGTAATTTCTTGTTTACACGGAGAGTAGTGCAAAACATTCAAATATAAAATGCCGAGTTACTGATTGTTCAAGCAGTTGGTAGATATAGTTACCACTGGGCTTTAAAGGGCTGATGAATTACTGAAATGTATTATTTTTATCTTCAAATTCTGGTCAACCTCAACATTTTAAGATGAATAAACATTATAAAAGCCTTGCCGAGAAATTCTTCTTGAAAGGTTGTAACAGAGCGTGAAACACAATCTAAAATATTTATGTGCCGAGCTGTACGCATGTGTTAAGGTTCGCCGGGATAAGGGTGTAACAGTGCAGAGATCTTGAATTTTAAGAATCTACTAAATGCTCCATACTCAGTTGCTTGGCGTCAGATCAGGCAAACAACATCTGTTATTGTAGGAAGTTAGTTGCTTGTTTCTGACCTTGGAATGCAACGGTGGCAAGGTCCCACCCTCTAACCTGACAAATTTTGCACGCCCCTGATCCAGGGATACTATGAAGAAACTGCAATGTAGGTCTGCATTACAGAGCGGGGAAGCTGATGGGGCCTTGACTTTTTGTTTTGCACCAGAAGGCCACCGCATCTAGCGCTCGCTCTCACTCTGTTGTCTGCCGGATCTCCTTTACATTTAGTTGGTGATTCCCATTGTTCTCAGCTATACAATATGCCACTCTTTCGACATTCTTATAGTCCCTTGTCGTTCTGCAGCTGTTCTCAAAATGCAGCAAAGTTTAGCGTTTCCGGTATGTTTATTGATTTCCTACGCCACCAACCTCTTATTATCTTTGTTGAAATGAAACGAAGGGAAAGAATGTGAGGTTACATGTCTCTCTACGGCGAAGAAGATGTCTGTCTTCTAGGATGTTCCGCCGTGTAATGTGTTATTAGTTTAACCGACGTTTCAAAGGTGCCTACTGCTTCCGTCATTGCCCCGATGATGAACGCATTAGGCACATCTGAAACGTCAGAAAATTTAAAGACGGTGCAACAACCCAGGAGACAGTCATCTTCAAACTGACCGCCTTGAGAACCCGTGACTTTACATTTTTGTACGGGGCTGTAGAACTGCAGCTAAACGTAACACTGTTGTAGCAGAATGGCGAAGATTTGAACCCCGCCATTGGACATTGTGCGTAGTTCCATCACTTTCCATCTTACGATCAAATCCATGGCAATGTTGTATCTCTTTTGGGACTTCTTCATGAGGTTTACCCGCCAAATTTCTGAGTGGATTTTTTGTCTCGCCCGTCCTTACTACGTGCCCAATTCATCGAAGCCTCTAATTTCAGTATCCAAACAGTTGGCCTCCTTGGTGATCTGTTGTCTTCGTTTGTAATATCCTAAATCCCTCATTTTAGGCTATCATTTTTAGGTCAACATTTTCGTGAGCACATGTTTTCAGACATTTATAATTTACGCTTTTCCCTCGGAAGTAAACAAAACAGCTGGCAAAATGGTTGTTATGTCCTGAACTTCGGTGTTTTGGAAGCTAGATGTCACGATAGAACTTTCTCGACTGAATGGTAATACGCACTAACGTGAGCGAAGAACACCGTCAAGGCCCGTCCATGTTTGTACGTTGTGAGCCAACAATAACCTCGATTGACATAACCACAACAATGGTATGCCATTGTTACCTTTAATGGCGTTGTGTGCTATTCGAGTGAGAGTAATCTAAGTCCACAGTTCTTGTGAGACGTGCTTATCAACGAAGCATCCTTCTGAAGTCTTGCTGGCCTGAATGACACCTTGGAATTTCAGTTTATTCCGAAGAGTACACCTTTTCAATCTTGTGTTATTGGAATATTTGTGAAAATCAAAGAGTTCCTTAATACTGTGGTTAAATTGAAATTTTCTCGGCTGTTTACAGGTGTCCGGGTTCAGTATTAACAGATATCAGAATATGAGATTATTCTTCATTGCCTTCATTCGCAGGTTGCTAATTGAACTTAAGGTACGGAATATTGTATATTGTTTATGTGTGTATCCGTATTTAAGCTGGGGTAGGAAACTACTGCCTTCATCGTAATTATGGATGTAGATTCATTATTTACTTTCTGAACTACATTGGAACGTTTATATAGGACTCTAACGTTTCCCGGTAATTGAAATTGAGAATGATGGCGAATAGACTCCTTGCTGAGGTATACGATTACTCGGTTACTCATTCTGAAGGTAATGTTACTTTGGAGTTTTGGAAAAATATTTTTGCGGTCTCATTTCGGAAAAGAATTCTGTAGCTTGGTCCCGTTGTCACGGATTTCCAAGCGACGAACGGACCTGTTTTGTCGGAGTATGTATATAGCAGGTCACGAATGAGCGAACTGTCTTTTGTTTCTGTGTATTGTTTCTACTCTGTAAGCACTGATGACATTTTGATGTGGATATGTGAACTTTAGTGTTTGTTATCGAAAGTGTTAGAAAGAGCTGTAATCTGGTTTTAAACGCACCCAGAAGTTGTCCATATAGACCGGTTCAGTAAGATTGTGTTCGAGAGCTAACAGGCTAACTAAAATGGACACTTCGTATGCACTTATTACGACATCATTTCTCGAAGAAGAAAAAAATGAAATCGGAAAACAATACTTTGCAGTGTTCCAATCTTTGTTTAACTGGGAAATCACTATTTCCGACCGCCTTCACCGCTCAAAGCGACGTTTATTGGATAACAATTTTGTTAACCCGATGGAGCATATAATTCGTGGGACATTGGTGGCCTCCAAACTTCTCAAGAAATTCCTCGCATTTTATGAAAGGACATTTCATTTTGACTGCCTTATTCGAAAGAGC
>NW_019059876.1:216242-226441 GCF_000696155.1 Zootermopsis nevadensis | reverse complement strand
AATCTACTCATTGAGCTAGTCAAGAAATCGTCCATATTTTATGGAAACCGAAGGTTCATTACCATGTTCTGAAGAGCTCGCCATGAGCCTGTCCTGTGTCAGGTTACTCCATTCCTCAACCTTTCTCAAACATCAGGTTTGATATTATTCTTACATGATCACCGAGGTCTAGTGAGTGGTGGCCTATTTCCTCCAGATGGTCTGAAGTGGGCAGTTTTGTGTGACTGGCGATTTTCAAGGAGTCCGCATATTTTGTATGACTCTTCAGAGGCCAAGATACTAATGCGACAAATGTTTCTTAAATATCTTCTTGCTTTTGGTTTTAATGACTGGATTTTAATTAACAATTTCAGATTTCGGAAATGAACTGCTTCGAATGTTGAAAACTTTTGGAAAAACATTGCGGTTGCCATCTTCAGAATGAATGTTATGCTCCAGCAATCAGCACCATAAAATCCACATATTCTCTTGCTGTTTGTCCTGTATAAACCAAGGACAAGAAAAACATGACAATTCAACAGCTTAACTGACACGTAAATGTTATTGCACAATAAGACACTGAACAAGATTATTAATGCGTGCTCTTTAGAGCACACAGAAATTGCAAAAGTATGTTTTACATCACATCACAACCACAAAGGCAGCAACGTATTCAACAATCGTATCGGAGATAACAATTGCATCCAAGGTCGTTATTGCAACAGCGCGAGCAAACGGTGATCTCGGTTCACATTGTTGCAACAATGACCACGGGTCATGGGGTTGTCTAGTTCCTAGGAAAACACGAGATACGTACAGACAGACAGACATGGACTAGCTCACAAGGTGTTCTTCGCTAATGCTAGACCCGGAAGAACATTGAATTCCACTTACCATTTAATTTAGGTTCTGAACGCGCAAGAATGTGACAACACATATTTTATGTTATTTACCACCGTGGCGCCACATATGAATATGAAGTAGATAGGTTTATGCATTAAACGTATAGACCGTGGGACGAAACGTCGTGTACATTGTTCTCATTGTGTCTGCAACTGTTAGATAGGGCAAAATGCAGCAGAGGAAGACAGAAGGATTTTGTCATGGATGTATCTCTGTGGGGTGGTGATCATTTGTCGCTGAATGTATCGGCCATAAGAGCATTTCTCGGGTCAGGACACCCCTCATGTACCGCACATTTTGTATCCTCTGCTTCAGCAACATCATATTTCAAGTCGTGTCTGTTCAAGCAAGAGGAAGGAAATCTTGTAAAATATTCAGGCTCCGGGGTCTGGAGTGTACGAATACTCCGGGACCCGGGACTTGGGGCGAGTCCGTAAACCACCATAACACAGGATCGATACTAATTTGTCAGCCGCTGTGTGTATGTGTTATTTCCATCGTGAAAACCACACTCCCTCTCAATGCTTCTCAACCTCTTCAGATGTCAACAGAGTAAACATCTCCCGGCAACCAAAGTTTTGTATTGTTATGAAGTTACAGCCTGTAGATTATTGCATGCATGGACTCTGTTCGTGTATAGAATGCCCCAAAAAGATATATACACACATTTAATGAATGAAATGAAGACTTTTAACAAAATAAAACCATTACATACGTCATCATTGGCACTTGGCCAGTGTAATGCAGACATTTAAAACGACCGCCTTTAGCTTTGTGGTACAGCTTATAAGTTATGTGCTTATTGTACTGTTTATTACCGTTCATAAAAAATGCAGCAGATAACAGCGTAATAATTCGGGGATTGTTTGCTAGCGTTCAGTTTCAAAAATTTTATCTTCCCGTCTCCTGTCAGCAAACCCAAAGACCAAAATATCAAGACATGAATAAAACTTAAATTTCACCAGTTGTTTTGCAGGGTTATTGAATTTGGTCTTTCGCTTTAAGGGACTGATAATCCTTGACAGCGTGCTGAGGAAATAATTTGTACGTAAGCGGAAGGAAATGACAGGTGGCTGTAGAAAATCAGCGCAACAAGGTTTTTCATAATTTGTACCATTTACCAGGTTATTAGGCTAGAGGTTAGAACGCTGGCCTTGTAATCCTGGGGTCTCGGGTTCGATTCCCGGCGGTGCCCGAATTTATAACTTGTGTTGGGCAAGGCCGTGGTCTAGGCAACACGGAGTTTTCCTCCGGGGGCTTCCCCTGTTTCTCCGTGGCATCCCAACAATTACTCCATACTCCATACACACAGAAGAAGGCAATGGCAAACCACTTCTGGATCATCTGCCAAGAACGTATATGAACAGGCCCCAGTCCGAGAAAAGGATGGAAGGATCCTGTTCATATGGACCTGTCGTCAGACAGAACACTAAATAAATAAAAAATAAAGATGAGCGGGGAAGATAGCACGCATGAGGAAGTTTGGCGAGGCATACATCATAGTTCGAAAACCTGTGACTTAAAAGCAGGGGATATCTTGTGAGCTGAAAAATGAACATAAGATTATGAATGGGCGTCATGTTGTGTAATTTATTTAAAATATTTTATATTTCGGTAAAGAACATTTAGGTTACGTGAAATCAGTTAACGGTATAATGACAAAAGCGACAGAATATAGAATAGTAAGATTATAAACAACTATTTTAGGTCTGAAATGCGCAATTAAAAACAAGACAGTGAGGGAGGGATATTCAGTGTCACAAGTTTCAACTTCGAAACAGGAACTGTTTATGATTATGAGCAACGCAGGCTGGTGAGATAACAGAACATTGAGAACAAGATGTCACTGCAGTATCTCACTTTTATGTTATTATAAGCCCATTATTAGATACACTGAACCCGTTTTTGAACTCGAAACTGTTACGGAACACCGGCTGACAAAGTTCTGTATGGCTTCAGCCAACGTTTCTAAGGCTTCGGACTGTCTGTGAGCCTTCTGTTACGAATAAAAGGTAAATAGACGCCGTCTTGATCCAGTTATGCGCACTCCATTTTCCTACTTATATTCTTCTGCAAGGCTGTCCATTTATGTTTTGTTCTGGTCTTCATTTTCCGTTCACCCGTTAGAGGTAAAACCACCCTCTTTGTCTGTTTCCCATCGAAGACTGACAGAAGCTAATTTATTAGAATTACAATCATTTTGTCTATTTTTAAAATACGTATGTAAATTAATTTGAATAGGAGAATATTTGGGAATGTAAGAAAGTGGCCGAAGATGAATAAAGTTGTAAGATTTGAGGTTTTCCCAGCGGTGAGTCTGAAGATTTCTGTCTTCTGGGTTGTTGCGCCGTGTAGTCTGGTAGATGTTTACCAACGTTTCGGAGGTTATACTGCCTCCATCATCAGGGCGATGAGTCTGAAGATTTCTGTCTTCTGGGTTGTTGCGCCGTGTAGTCTGGTAGATGTTTACCAACGTTTCGGAGGTTATACTGCCTCCATCATCAGGGCGATGAGTCTGAAGATTTCTGTCTTCTGGGTTGTTGCGCCGTGTAGTCTGGTAGATGTTTACCAACGTTTCGGAGGTTATACTGCCTCCATCATCAGGGCGATGAGTCTGAAGATTTCTGTCTTCTGGGTTGTTGCGCCGTGTAGTCTGGTAGATGTTTACCAACGTTTCGGAGGTTATACTGCCTCCATCATCAGGGCGATGAGTCTGAAGATTTCTGTCTTCTGGGTTGTTGCGCCGTGTAGTCTGGTAGATGTTTACCAACGTTTCGGAGGTTATACTGCCTCCATCATCAGGGCGATGAGTCTGAAGATTTCTGTCTTCTGGGTTGTTGCGCCGTGTAGTCTGGTAGATGTTTACCAACGTTTCGGAGGTTATACTGCCTCCATCATCAGGGCGATGAGTCTGAAGATTTCTGTCTTCTGGGTTGTTGCGCCGTGTAGTCTGGTCGATGGCTACCAACGTTTCAGAGGTCCTACTGCCTCCGTCATCAGGGCAATTTATCGATATTTCTATCCAACATGCATAATGTCTTGATTTTCTTATAGAGCAAGTGTTTATATGCGTAAAGAATTATTCTCGGGCTACCAGCCGTGTCAGAAAACAACTTTTCGAGAACCATCTTCCTTCTCGTCCTCAGGACGAGAACGAAGATGCCCGACCTAATCCGTAAACAATCAGTGCAGTTTAGTCGACTTTATATTCATCAGTCAATCAACCAATCATGTATCACACCCCGACATTTTGCCTCCAGAAGAAACAGTGCGAAAGGAGAGCGATCAAGATGTCCCTGACGTTGAGTGGCAGCTGAAATGGACTGCATCAGTGGCCTTGTGCGTTGCGTTACCTGTCACTAACGCCCAATGCAAGCAAGGCGTGATGCAAGTAACTCCAAACAAAGCAATGGTTAGGTGCTACTATTTAGGGCAGCATTGCTGCCTGCCCCCTCCCCACAATTACTCAACAGTATGTAGCCACCCTTCGAGGTCTACAGCCAATTAAAAAAAATTCAAAATCATATTCGGGCTAAACCAAACCAAATGAGTTGTTCATCTTCCTGATTATGAAGGAAGCAACTATCTCTGAAACGTCGGTAAACATCTACCAGACTGCACGGCGCAACATTATAGAACAGTCTTCATACTACAGGATGGGTGGGAAGTAAGAAGGCATTAAATAATCGCTATACATTGAAAATATAGAGGTTATAACCATTTCTCAATGTCTACTTACTTCCCACCTACCCTGTAGCTGCCGTTATATCATGAAATTTCGTCAAATACTTTTAGTGTATTGAATATTTTTGCGTAATTTTATGTAAAACAAGTATAAGGACCCTGTTACTTATATTGACGAAAATAAAAGTCATAATGACGGCTGTCGGGGTGGATTCGTAATTGGCTGAAGGTTATACAAGGTTCGTTTTTCAACAGAGGAAAAAAAAGTCTTTTTACCACTACGTTCAGACTGAGAACCACACAAGTCTTACCGAATGGGTACGTGGAGTTCTTTAAACGGCGGTAAAGCGGTCGCACTGTGCCACTGTCTACGTACATTCACCTAATTGCGAATTTAAAAGTACGTGAAATTTTACCTCTAAATCTCCCGTCTGTTTTATGTGATGGAGCTTAAGAAGAATTACAACTTTATCTTTTATTGCTACTTGCAGCTTATACTTTTAATTTTGTTTATGGAAGAACGTCAGTGAGGAATTTGGCAAGTGCTTCTTTGACTCAAATTCTCTCATTACTGGGCCTTGGTAAATATTAGATTAATATTTTTTTTAGTTTTTCGTTATTGAAGTCAGTCTAGGATCTTGACTGCACGTAAAATCAGACACACCAAGTACAAGATAGCAACATTCATTTTACGATTTTTAATTTCATACTGATTTGCTCCGAAATTAATGCACGTATTTGCAGTGTAGTTGACAATTAATAGGCAGGAACACAGTACAGCTTTAACGTCTTAATCAGGAAAACATGCAGCAGATATATTTATTAATGACTTCCTGTTGGCTTGCTGTGACATTTCAGACAGACCTGTTCAACTCGACGGAAAATATACGCGATATGGTTTTGGTATGTCAGCCTTGAGTGGCATGAAAGGTAAACGAAATGTTAATAATGCCGTTTAAATTCAACAGTAGCTGTTACCATGAACATGTCATGAAGGTAAGCGGTTAGTTTCACATTTGTCTATTTTTATTCACGAAAAACAGCCTCCGGGTAGGTGGATCTCAGAATTATTCTCTACTTTAAACGTTTAAAGACTGTTGCCTATTTTGTCTCGATAGAGAAACATGTTTGAACCCGTTCACTTCCGTTTTGTCTACATCGTAGTTGCTAGTTGCCCTTGTAATCCTGGGGTCTCGGGTTCGATTCCCGGCGGTGCCCGAATTTATAACTTGTGTTGGGCAAGGCCGTGGTCTAGGCAACACGGAGTATTCTTCCGGGGGCTTCCCCGGTTTCTCCGTGGCATCCCAAGAATTACTCCATTCACACACAGAAGAAGGCAATGGCAAACCACTTGTTGCGTCATACTATGTACAAGATGGATGACATTGAAGCTAAAAGACTCCATAACGCAGAATATATGAAACAGTACAGAAAACGTAAAAAAATAGAAGCATTAAATAAAAAACCCGAAGTTTCCAAAAAATACCAAAAACAAGACAGAACACTAAATAAATAAAAAAGTTTTACGATATCACAAGTACTTATCTTATATAAGAATTATTAAGAAATCTATTGTTGCGTCATACTATGTACAAGATGGATGACATTGAAGCTAAAAGACTCCATAACGCAGAATATATGAAACAGTACAGAAAACGTAAAAAAATAGAAGCATTAAATAAAAAACCCGAAGTTTCCAAAAAATACCAAAAACAAATGCTGAACGTAAAAGGGAATATAGAAATCGCAAGAAGCAATTATTGCAAGTTAATTCTTCCACTTCATTAGCAAGTACAAGCGTTCCTACAAGAATCGCGCAACCAAGGTATAACAATGCAACAGAATATTTTCATAAGCATTGATGAAGATATATTTGGATACGCTTGCAATGTATGTGGTCGGTTATGGTTTGAAAAAGATTTGAAACAAGTTACTGATAGCCATTTAGATATATTGAGTAAGGAGTTTGTAAATGAAAATGTATCCCAATTTAAGGTATGCAAAACATGCTGGCTATCTTTAAATAACTAGCAAATACCTATATTGTCTAGGAGTAATGGATTTGTGTATCCGCCATAACCCACTGATTTGCCTCCTCTAGATTGCATAAGCGAAAGATTAATATCTCCTAGACTTCCATTTATGCAACATTACAAGATTACAATTAACGATACATTTTTCCAAAAACAACAAACTACTGAAGAAGAAAATAAATGGATAGAAGACATAGAATTGTCAAGTGATGTAGAATTGCTGCTAGCTCAACAGCAAACTCTCTTGAGGAATGAGAATAAGTACGTATTTACGTCAAATTCTCCGGAACCGTGGTTCCACTGTAACTTTTAGTTGATATTTCAAGGGATTGAGATGCCCTGTATGCTAGGCCCTCGTCTAGTCCCACCCATCCTCTGTGGCCGACCCCGTTTCGCGTCACGACTGATCTGAAACTGCATGCAGCACACCGGCGACCCACTAGCTCATGCATATCAAGTACTTGCCTCGTTCCGAAGGACCTACATATTCTTGTCTGTTCCGTACCTAAATATTTGCTAGTTTCAAATTATTCAGCCTTTACATAAACACGGCCTAAGACTTCTAAAACAGTTACAAGGTTAACGAATGGTTTACAATATAGAGACATCAAACGAAGCAGTGGACCAGTAACGAACATTGTGAAACAGAATAGCAGACAAAACTGTTCGTTTGAGTAAACGTTGTTAAAAGACTGGCGTCTTCCTTCACGAAACATTAGTACTATTTTCGTGTATGGAGGAGTCGAAACTGGTCTTCGAGGGTTGGCCGTGTGAATGTACCAAAGAAGACTGGCTCTATGAACCAATCTGCCATGCAGTAATTTTTCTGAGCACTTCCGTTCCTGCTGTACACCATCAACGCTTGTCCCACTGGGCGAGGATAACGGGGGGGAGGCTCTTTCTCGTGGGTCAAAGTGTCCGGTGCGTTCCAAACGCCTTAACAGTACCAAACCTACCTTTAGTAGAAGGATGAGTGGACACTGCCCAAGGACCTTCATAGCCGTAGATGTATGTCCCCCTCCCCACACTTTATCTTTTCCCTCATTCCTTCGTTTTCGAAGAGTTAAAGAGTAGCTGACGGCCTCAACATTTGAACACATTTTTACATTTGTGTTTCAGAATAGCTGTTTTATTAGCATTTGTGTATGTAATTGTAATTGTTAAATTTGATCATTGTCATATTCGTTCTCACGTTTCGGTTTAATTGCATGTTTCTGTACACGTTGAATTTGTTTCCGGTGTCTGAATTTAATTGGTCACCAAAGTTTTGTGTCTGTTACAGCTGTTTTACATAGCAGTCTTCACTTGTATTTTGGTGTTCCTCTTACATTGAGTTACAACGAAATCCTCTTTACGTCGCTTTGTGCAAAAGCATATTAAGGTAACAGCAGTCAACAACAGAAGTCCCCCTTATTTCCAGAAACGTATAATAAAGGAGCCTTCCTAACTGCAGGCAGATTTTTAAACATATCCACTCCATATTCCATACATTTAGCTCTAAAAATGAACTGATAAATGTTCAAGTTCCTGCTGCTTTATATGCCATAAAAATTTGATTTGTCGCCATAACCATTCTGTCAGTTACCTTACGACGCTGAGCAGTTTATCCAGCATCGTCACATAATGTATGTCTCACGGAACTCCACAGAGCAGAATCCGTTTTGATTTGTGAGCTCGTCAAGAAAATTCCCGTCTTCAGTGAAACCGGGAAGTTCTTTACCGTGTTCGCAAGAGCCCACCACCGGACCTTTTCCTGAAACGGTTGAGTCCGGTCCGTGCCCCGCTCCACGTTTCTTTAAATATACTGGTCAGGCTGAAGATGGAGACAGTATGTTCCTCCGAAACGTTGGCATCTGCCGACCAGGCCGCGTGGCATCTGGAGCACAGAGCGGTGTCTTAAAAGTTTCTGACTAAAATTACGCATTTTTCATCTTCCTATGTTTTAAACTGAAGTCCACGGAAGAAACTTTGCAAGGTAATATACAGACGACGCACACGACTTTACTTACACATGGGTATAATCAGAGTGAGATTTGAGGTTCTCACGGCGTTGTGTATGAAGATGGCTAACTTTTAAGATGTTGCACCATGTAGTCTTATAGATATCGATTGACGTTTCAGAGAAGCTTGCTGCCTCCATTATCGTCCTGACGAAGGCAGTATCTACTCGACTACATGGTACAAAAATCCCAAAAGACAGCCATTTTCAAGTTATAAGAATTTTAGACTTACCAACTTGAGCAGAAAATAAGTCATATCTTACAGTGGTTTAAGGAACTGAATCTGCTATAATAATCTTTTATCTCTCCGGTTGTCTCCATTTTTACATCTCTGTTCTGGTTGCTAGGCGACCATACCTGTATACCCGCACTGTTTTATAATTCATAGAGCGACCTATACCCATCGCTGTTTCATTTTCCATCAATGCCTAGAGCGGCCTCTACACAGAGGCAAATAATATGTGTGATGCAATATCCTTTCGCAAATTCAATACTTTTCTTCTTCAATGGGAATGTAGGCTTATGTTCATGAGAGTGCAATCATAAGTAAGCAGTTTTATCATCTCAGCGGGAGAAGAATAATCGATTCAGCTGGTATTTTATCATATTTAGAATCGTTACATTGATAATCTTATTAGTAGGAAAATATGTACTGCAAAAACTAATGTAATATTTCAGTTCGTTATTGGAAAGTAAGATCTTAATAATTTGTACTTTCCAATTCTAATTCGCCTATTTAATATAATAGGGTAGGTACGCACGACTACAATTTTAGATACAAGAAATTTTTAATTTATAATATTCATACTTTCACATTAGCATGACGAAGTATGATTTATTATTAGAGTATATAATTCTTACGGAAATAATTGATTTGCGGAGTGGCTACGGAAACTAGCAAAATTAGATCACTTAAATTTTGGATTAGGCGTATCCTTCCCAATCTGGTGGTCTACGCATGTGAATGGTATATAATCGTTCTGCTTAATAATAACCGAGCTACAATACCGAATCGTATAGGTAACACTAATTCCCTGTTACGCTAAAGAGAAAGGCTGCTAATGAGATAATTTTTAATATGGACATTAAATGTTACTCGTCAGTTTTAAACAATGAAACTTAGACCTCTAATCATAACTATGGAAACATCGCTATGACCTTTCGCAGAGGAAGTACTTTATTACCTTTTGTCTGTTACTTTTTGGTGTATGAATTTCTATAAATAACATGTCGGTCAAAAATATTAGGGT
This sequence comes from Zootermopsis nevadensis, assembly GCF_000696155.1. The sequence goes on along the minus strand of NW_019059876.1, from coordinate 216,592 downwards.
CAGTTGTGAAAAAGACTCAGTATCTCAGAAGACGCTTTCTTTTCAAAAATTATTCTTTGCTTCCTGAACTATTAGGACTGACACCCCTTTACGGTGACACCGGCGAATTAAGCAGAGATATTTTTATTGGGCGTTACTCAAATATGTCTTCATTAACCGTCTTTATTGGGAAGATATCTAAACATTTTGTAGGGTAGATGCTTTGTCTCCCTTGCTCTTTAACTTTGCGCTAGAATATGCTATCAGGAAAGTCCAGGATAGGCAGGATTGTTTGCAATTGAATGGGACACATCAGCTATTGACATATGCTGATGTTAATTTATTGGGGGACGATATGAATACAATAAAGA
>NW_019059876.1:203364-215760 GCF_000696155.1 Zootermopsis nevadensis | reverse complement strand
GAGACCTAGACGTAGATGGGAGGATAATCTCAGGCGGGATCTATGGGAGATAGGAGTTGAAGGAGACTGGATTTCGTTGGCCCAGGACAGGGTCCGGTGGAGGGCTTTAGTTAATTCGGTGATGAACCTTCGGGTTCAGTAAGCTATCTAGTTAGTTAGTTAGACCTAATGGTTGAAATGTTCCCAGCACGAAAACCCGTTTTCAATTCAACCAACCTAATTCACGTGTTGGAAATTACTTGGAATCAAGCCAGTAAAATATTAACTCGAACTTCCTCCTCACGAGCGTAGCTATTTGTTATTCGTGTTACCCTGCTTTGTATTCCGTTGTTCGGGATGACACTGCAGAGCACTCCAGCGCCGTGGAAACAGGTGAAACGGAGATGTAACCAAAGCAAGAATGCGCAATAAGGCTACTGAATCTTCCAGTAGGTGACTTGTGGGTCAGTAGTTCATGGCAGGGTTCTGCATTCCAAGGAAAAGTCAGCGTACACAGGAACTTCTTGTGCATACATTCATATTTGTTTTTTGTGGAGAGATTTCTTACCTTGATACTGTAAATGGAGTAACATCAGAATGCATTACACGGCACTTCCATAGTCATCGTTGAAATATAGTGGTGAAGCAACTTCAAATACTCCTAAACTAAATATTTTAAACTGAAAATTGTACATAATTCAATTGTGCAATTTAAGATTTTATTTCAGGAAAAGGCATAACGCAAGAACCCAAATAAATAAATAAATAAATGCGTTAAACGTAGATACTAACGTGTCAATAATTATTTGTTCTGATTTTATAATTTTTAGAAGACATTGAAGAAATATTCCTTCGTATTCTCTCCCAATCATATCCTTGCCGTTTACTTCTTATTCTTTTGGTCTTGAATGTTTAAGCAGTTGAGGTCATTGCTGCTTCGCCACTGAATGTCCAGGGTGGGCTAAGATGGTACATATTTTCTGGTTCTGTTAGGTGGCTGTTGTCATAGTTGCATGCGCTTCTTCCAGCTGTTGGCTTCAGACCTGCCAAGAAAGACGACTTGGACAACTGTGTGTCAGTATGTCGCCGACATTGGTTTTGTGTCCGAAATGGATGAGAGATCTCCGACGTATTCTTAAGAATTCAAGAATGAATTCAGCGCTTTCGATGCATCGGCGTCTGTAATGGCGTCGTCTGCTAGTGAGTCCATCCATGTTCCACGGCTGACACTCGTGCATTACCCCTTCTGTGTGCATGTAGCATTTTTTATTTTGCTAGAATTTTTGTATGTGAGGTTCAATTATATTACGTGAATTGTTCTGGGTGCTTTGTTAGGTTAGGTTACATTACGTTATGCTGGAATCGCATGGGTTCGGGCTGAACCTATTTTTATTTTTATAGTATGTTAAGTTTAAATTGTTGTTCTGGGTTTTGACGCCGTGTCGTATTATAGGTTATTACCATTGTTTCGGAGGGACAAGACAAGACAAGAGATACTTTAGAGTTTGTAAGAAAGTCTTCGGCCGCTGGGACAACTGCAGGTTCGCTACCTGATATAGTTATGCATTTGGATTGCAGTAAAACCTCATTAATTCGGATTCTCTATAATTCGGACTACTTTTCATGTGTGTATTTTAATTATGCAAGACAAAAGAAATTCGTAAACGAGAATTTGGTTCAATTTCCCAGTTCCCGCTTTTTATCTTATGTCGTATTTGTGCTCTGTTACCATTAGGATAGCATATGTTACTGGATTTTGAATAAATGAGCTTGTTTTGATGAACTGTGGCTTGAAAACAAATTGTCTTATTCGATTGTGTCTTTTCATTCATTTGGACTACGCCTTTCCCGTGTTAGGTTATGTTCGTGCCAGTTAGGATATTTATTATTTGGAATCGTTTATGCCATGTTTTTGTCTTCGACATAGACCTACGCATCCGTAAGTACATCGGAGTCGTGCTTGCTTTAAATTATTCGGACAAAAGTCTCCACCAGCTTATGTTTAGGGACTGAAACCTTTCTAGTCAGTAGTATTCCTAACCGCATTCAAACGGCACTAGGCGTTTGCAAGGTGCCTGCATCGGTAATGACATTTTCGATAAATGAATATACTGCTCTGCTGCTACCTAACGCGCATGCTCATTAGCCTGTTTTTGTATAGGCAAATAAATGCACGTTTCAGTCTCAAGTGGTTTTCTTCTTACTCTTCGCTCTGTAGGTTATTTTCTATATTAACACTGATACCTGCCTTCATCCACGATTTTATAATCAAGATGGCAGGTCAAGAGGACTGTACCAGGTTCCTACTAGTAGGATACATGCTTTACAAGAGATACGATTGTAATTTATTACTTAGTCATGCCATAAAAACAAATAAAATAGGAATTGTGTGCATAGCATAACAATTCCGGCTTGCTCACAAACGCTGAGCTCTGCATGGGCGAGGTATCTGGCTGGGTGTCATCGAGGATTCCTCCACGTGGTTGTGTAACTCCTTAGGATAACCCGTCATCAATTTTATATGGAAAAATGCATTTATGTCTTCATGTAAAGTGCGTCAAATTTTAGTAAAACACACCAATATCAGAGTTAATGAAAATCTGATCTGCAGTTGAGTTGCATGTGGATATACAGACCAATGGTGAAGCTAACAACTTAAGATGGCAAATGCGTGTAAGAATATATTACCATATTTTCAGGCCAGGATGATTACCTCAGGCATGATTCTTCAGATGAAACAAATTGGGAGTAACTAGCAGGTAATGTACAGTATTTGTTAAATTTTTGTTTCAGTGACTGTGATGGTGAAAATATGGAGGATCAAATAGAAAATTTGGAAGAGGCGCGGAAAATCATCAAAAGTCTTCGTGAGAGATATCGAGCACAAAGTCACCAACTTCTAGCGTGGCGGCGAAGAGTCAAGGCCCAGGTATACTATTCATTAGAGAAATATATAATTCACAGAAATAATTCAAACCCATTAATACTGATAGATAAAATTAATAACCAGACTTTATTTACAGGCCTATGAGTATACTGAGCATTGTCAGAATGTAGTCACCTTTTTAAATTAAAGTAACCTTTTCTATATTTATTACTAAAAAAAATTACTAATAAATAGTTAGGTTTTAGTGTTCATATATTATTGAATTAATCTTGCTGAAATAGAAAATTAATGTGAATTGAAATGGGAGCTCCAAATATGAAGGTTTGTCTAGAATGTTTAACTTCGGGTGAGAACCGAGAGTCAAGAATGTTTCTGGTAATGAAATTGCTGAACTTATCAGTTCTGTGAATTTACAGATACTGGAACATTATCTAACAAACACTGGAAACTAGAAGGGTCATTTAACTTCTTTATTCTGAGACAGCAAAGCTGCAGGTCCCGAGTGGAGTCCCAACTAAAACTGTGGTTATGAGAATATACTGGCTGGTTAAGCCTGATGCACATTTCAGGGTTAGCTGGTGATAGATGGGTGTGGGGTGTTGATGGATAAAAATCTACTCCAGTGCCTCTTCATCCATAAAATGTACCACATGATTATTTCTGTAATTGAACCTGGGTCTCTGCATTGAGAAGCCAGCTTCTAACTGCCTGAACTATGGCACAGCAATAGAAGAGTATTGACAATGAATGTACTTTATTGGGGGTCAGAACTCACCATTGTGAGATGGGATATCACTCATGTGAGACAAGAAGGCTTCCATAAGTTAATGCAAAATATTTCTCCCAATTTAACTGTCCACAATGTCTATTAGACTAACTAAATCATAAAAATGTCAGATGGGACATTTTATATATATTTTTTTTAATGTGAGATGTGGCTGCAGAATTTTGATCATTCTCTTCAACTGTGTTATTATGGAGGCCTTTATCAAACATGTATCACCTCTTACATGCAGTCCAGCTGGTCATGCATCACAGTAACCATTAAACCCCATAGTTAAAGCCTGACCAGCAGCCCCTTAGTTCAGGGCATTCAAATCACCTGTTCCCATAAAATAAAGTTTAACATAGTACAAGTTGTTTCCTTCTTCATAGAAACTTTCTTTCTCATTGTAATATAATATCTATCAGCGCTTCACCAGAGTTTTTCTTTACTACTTGTTAAATTTAATATGAGAAAGTAGATGAAGTAAATTTAACAATTTTGGTTGACTATATCGCAGCACGAACCAAGGATAGTTCTATGGAACAGAAACATGTCTACAGTACAGTATATAAGATGAAATTGTGGTAAACTGCTGATGGAATAATTATATTATATTAAATATATTCAAAAGGACAGTGGAAACATTGCTGTTAAATTTTCTGTTAATCTTGTTACAGGAGGAATTAGTAGCAAGACTGAACAAAGAAAGGGCAGAGCAACTAAAAACTCTATCAGCAGAACTGATTCTGTTTGAATCTCGATTATGTCGGAAGCAGAAGGATATCAGCGTCCTGTTAACACAGAGAGAAAATGTTATTTTGTGTCAGCAACGTGCTATCCAGTTACTGCAGCAGCGACTATTAGATGCAGGACTTGACACATCGAATCTAGACCTGCAACAGTTTGATTCTCCAACTGGAGAGACTAATCTTGACTCACTCAATGACAGTGACAGTGCAGTTATCATGGAGGATAATATCGGCAATGACCAAGATGTCATGAGCGTGTTGCCCCGTTTTCGTCCTGGAATCGATGGCGTCACAGTTGTGCGTAGTGTGTCGGATGCTGTCGAGCCAGGGAATAAATACTTGTCTCTACGTCGTTCAAATGGTTTCCTCAGACGCCCAGAAATATTAGAGACAGTTTACAGTGTTGAGGAAGATGGAGAAGACGTCACACCTCAAACTACCACTGCAGGGATCAAGACTGATTTGCCCTGTGAGAATGGCACTTCTTCTGAGGAACCTATACAACATTACAGGGGGAGCTGGGGGAAGAGTGGGAGGCTACAGGGGCTGTATGGGAGCTTTGAGAGGCTCAACGAGACACCACATAGGCAAAGGCACTCGGAGGAACCACAACAGAATCAAGTAACAACTTACAATCGAGTGATGAGTAACCATAGGTCAGTCACCAAACCGAAGGATGTCAAGTACAAACGGATTAATAAAGCTAAGTCTAAATCCCTGGAAGAGCTGAGAGGTCGTTTAAGAAACTGGGTGGACAAGGGAAACAAGCTAGCATTGTCACTCGACCAGTCATATGCCTGATGTTGTAACATCATGTAATGAGTTCAAAAATCTAATGTGGATTTTTGTGGCTGTTATTTCCACCTCATCTTCTTCTGTACATATTTTGTGGTTCTTCATGAAAAATTAAGCTTAAGTACTAAATACACAGTGGCACTTAGTGCATTCAAAAGACTGGGACAGTTTTTGAAAATATCTCTTGTGCATCAATAAGAATTTTCTGGTTATACTTTATGCAGTAAGAATTGTTAGATGGTTTTTTCATTTGGACGACGCTGCGAAGCAGATAAAAATACATGTCAACCCATAGCCAAGTTACCATAAAGGATGCCCGTTGTTCTGAAAATTGAAAACCAGAATATATGTTCTGCATAAAAAGTGAAAATCTGTATTTAACACACCAAAGTAACACAAAATAATGTTCAACTATTAAATACTGATAGGAACATTAAGATATACAAACCACATGTAAGTTAAGTGCTTTTAAATATGATGTGCATGTTGGATTCTTAATTTTGTTTGGATGACAGTAACTGTCTTTTGATTCATTATTAAAAACACATTTCTGAGACCTGATGTTGATTACGGTCTTCTCAGTTGTGACAGCATGTAAGTCTTGTATATTTCAGACAAATTAACACTTTCATCTGTTGTGTAGAAGACCACAAGCAACAAGGACCTTTGGCTGTGTTTATGTTGGATATGCTGTACTTATCCATCTAAAATAATGTACTGTATATTCTAGCATAATTTAATTTTAAGATATCTGAATTTGAAATAGTAGATACGTATGACATGTATTTAAGAGAAAGCAAAATAATATATACAAAAATATACACTGTAGAGTTAAAGGAGAGATGCAGATATATGCTTATATAAATTATGCAATGAAATTGTAATTTTTGTAATGAATGCGGTTAAGAATCTAAATGTAACACAACTTTACAATCTAGAGAATATTTTGAAACAGAGCTTCAAAATAACACTATGAAAAAACTTTAAACAGTGTACAAAAATGATTGGAGAAAACTGTTCAGTCCATTGAAATGCAGTTTCTGTAGCCATCTAAATGGATCAATCAGGTTGGTTTCAAGCTGCAGTTGTAAATTATACGTGTTCTTCAATCAGTGTGTTCCTTTATTCAATAGAAACAAGATATAAATATATTAGATGTAAAATTATACTATATCTTCCAGAACCAAACTTTTTATGGTATTGTCCAATAATTTAATTTGCTTCTTAAATAAATATTACTTGTAAGACTGATCACAGTTCCTTTATTATGAGCAAGGAACTATGCACATTGCATCAGGAACTGCTTCATTACATATGAAAACCTATTTCCTATTGATAATGAATATAGCGTCTGTAGGTGCAAATCTGAAGGGAGTTACACATTTCTCTTTTGATACTTTGTGTTTGCATAATCCAGACTGTCCGATCTCAAAATTTTAAGACAGCTGGTTGTGGCTAATAAAGAATGAATCAATAAACTTATGTATGCAGTTATTTTGTATGTTTTATCCCAGACAGATAACATACTACCATTTAAAGATACAGTTTTGAGAAATACAAAATACAGTCAGATATTCATATCACTAAACTGACAGAATTGAAGAACCTGAATTTCTAGGCTTGAAATGTTTATTACAACACATGCTAATGAAATTCCAATAATTAAGTAACTTGAATTAATGTTATTCTCTCCAGCATTCAGAATAAGGCTGTTTTGTATAAACCGGGATTGAGATATAAAATATAATTAATATAAAGTTTGCATCATGCAATAATACGATTCATAATGGAAAGCCAATTTTTTTAAAGTGTAACAATAAGAACTTTACATGTTAAATCCAACCTTTATACATGTCTTTTGAATTCTTAGTCAGATGTTGCAACTTTATGTCCTTGCGTTGTTATCATGTGCAAGTTTCATATAATATTTAGAACTGTGTGATACGTTCAGAACAGAACTTCACGTACATCACCCTTCTTAGTACTGCCATTCATTAAATATAATTGACATGAAGTGTATACCTGGACTTCTGTGTATGCTTATGAATTCTTTGATAGGGTTTCTTGAATTAAGAACCACTTTACTTAGGCAGCTAAATTAACTTCTACGTACATTTTTTGGGTTTAAAATTTTTTATCTTAATATTATGAGTATAACAGTACGAACATTTCATTGAACTTAATTTGTTTTAAGGTCCATACTTCTTATTACCAAGGTTAGCGATGGTCGGTTTCTTATTTAGCCATTTGATGTGATGTTACATTTTATATTCAGTATTGCCACTGTTATTACATTATCAAAAATATTCATGCCAAATTTTTCTGTCATCCGTGCTTCACTGGTACTGTAACAGATGAGAACATTTCAGACTGATCTTCTATATTACATCAGATTCAACAATTTAACGTACGACACAAACTGTAATATATATTATGAACCTGTGATAAATGATTACCAAATTAAAAATAACAGTACAACAATGCCATGCATAATTATGTGACTGCTTGCAAATGAGGGCAGACAGCTCAGAACTTGCAACACAAGAAAGCTGGCAGTGATGTAGACATAGTCATATGTTAAGGGGTGTGTGGACTTATTCCGTGGCCTTGAAGCATTTAATTTCACTACAGTTACTATAATTATTTAAGTTCCAGTTCAAATGTTACTATGAATCATTAAATTTAAAAAAGTATGTGCAATAATATACAGAAAAATTACTAATAAAGTAACACTTGTAATATTGTTTAAACTGCGAGTAGAGCAAAATATTAAAACTTGTGCACGCGTATTCACACTGATATTCAAAGGATTTTATAATAAACTAGCATGTAACATCTTTGTTATCACTGCAGTTAGAATTAAATTATGTATCTGGTATTTTTAGTTATTAACTTCTTCAGACAAGATATTTTTTTAGTAATTTAGTTTCAAGTGCAGGTATTCAGGTTTTGTTCAAATCTGCAAACATTTATTATGATCAACATCTTGTTACAAGTTCATAAGTCTTCAAAGTGGTGTGCCATACTCAGGTATATTCTTGAAAACTGACAAAGGACTTCATTCAAGCGGTTTAATGCAGTATTACAGCTACAAATTCAGAAGCATGTATTACACTGAAAGAAAATAATAGTCTGCCAAGATGTGGTCAGATGAATGGAAATCCAAGAACCACTGATGCTGTTGACTCACTAACAATGAGACCTGATAAACTTTTTCATGAAAAGCTTAATGACCCTTTCTTTTAAATCTTCATTATCTCTTCCTATTCCTGGTGTGAGTCAGCTTGTTTAATATTATTTAACAATGTACTCTGAGTTTCAAACTGTTAATGGAATCATACTAACACAGCATACTTCAGTTATGAATCTTAAAAGGCAATATGATAATATTGGCGGCTTATATTTCATGCTCTAAGAGGGCGACAATGCAGACTGTTACTCATCCATGGGTTGCTGCAATACAAAACACCTTTCTCAGTGTGTGTCAGTCACTTTCCATCATGGCTTTAAGCAAGGATCTCTTGAAGAAAATTAAATATTTTTGGAAAGTGACAGTGGTGCTTATTCGGAGGATGAAGGAGAGAGTGTTAGAAGATAAACCACAAAAATCATCAGCTCAGCAGCAAGGTATAGAAGAATAGCAGTAGAGAAACAACAGTAACTGAAACTAACATCAAAGTGGGTTCTGCCATGTTGTGCTTTCAATAGCAATGTTGTCCATGAATTTACAGGATCTTTTATGGAAAGAAAATCAGTGAGGAACCACACACAAACAACACCTTCAGTCTACTGACTGTTATCATGTTTCTTTTGAGGGAGTTACCAAATTATTGGTGGTGAAAACCAAAACTGTAACCATCACCAGTTATGAGCAAGAAGAATGAAAATAAAAACAGCAGCAACAATAACAGGCAGATTCTCTTACAAGAAAGAGAAATTATCAGATGAATGACATGCCCCCCCAAAAAAGAACAAAAACACAAAATGTTCTTAATGTGGAAGTTTCAGGATTTTCAGGCATGAAAAGTGAATCATGTAGGGTTTTCTGGAGCTGCTGAGAGACCACAAAATCCCTGTTGTGGTTAGTTCACATTTTCAGAGCCCATTTTTCAAACACCTATATAAAATGAGGAATGCAAATGAACCTCAATAGCAAAACCTCTTGCACCTTTCAATATACTGAACATACAACGTAAACAACAATAAACTACATAGAGTAGTCATTCTTGAGATGCTTGCTCAGCTAGTTAAATTCAGTTTTCCTTTCATTATTGTGTTCACTATCTCACAAAACTAGAACCTTTTCTATGCCAGATAAATCCAATCCACTCTCATGTTCTGTTTCTTTAAGGTCCATGTTAATATTATCTACCCATCAAAGATTAGGGCTTCCAAATGGTCTCTTCCCTTTAGGTTTTCCTACTCACTTCACATATCTCCCATGAGCAATACATGCCCTATCCATCTCACCGTGTTTCATTTGATCACCGTAGTATTTGCTGGAAGAGTACAAATTATGATGCTTCACTATATGAAATTAAAATTAATTTGTTTTTATCTTGTTTTAATTTTTGATAATTTTTAAAACCAACCACTTGTCAGCTGATATGTTTTGTAGTGCTTCAAAGTATGTTACACTCTAGGAGGAGGACCCCCCAGATTCAAAACAATAATAATAAAAAACTGCATGTCACAATGTAGGAGTACAATGAAAATAAGGGAGAGGGGGATCTGGATTATGCCTAAGCACGACTTACATGTTCCTGAGGCAATGTGACTTTTCTTACTCAGAGCACTTTCTGTGATTAATCATTAAATGAAGATACTTTTACCAGAAGTGAAATATATGTTCGATTTAAAATTAAAAGAATGTTGCAATGATGCAGATATTTATTTTTCGTAAAATAATGTGAGAGGATATGACAATCCACGCACGCGTTAATATGGGTATCTCACAACATACTATAATGGCTAATGATGAAAATGCAAACATGAAAAAAGAAATAATTTGTGGTAGCAAAGGGCAATGAGCTCTCATAAAACAGTAAAAGTAACATCACAGGTACTGAATACAGTTGTCATAACATTTCAAGATGGAAGTTACTGCTTCCATAATTGAACACAAAAATATTAAACACTCCAACGGCCTTTTCTGCTGTGGCTAACAATATCCATTCCTAGGATATGTATCAGTTTCAAAAGGGGCAATTTCCATGCAACAGAAGATACCACTTAACATGCCAGAGCAAATTTAAGAGTGATATGCAGTTTCAGTCTTATCCCTTGTGATAAATCTCTTGGCACTTACATAATAAAGACTAATTCCTACTTTTTGGTCTATATTACACCAATGCATGAATTTTAATAACATGTCATTAAAACTGTCACAACCATTTTTGTGTGTACACTCAATTAAATAATGTACTTGAAACTCTTTAGAAATGATTGAAAATGTGGGAGGAAAGAGTTGTGCCCTATACACACTTTCTCACTTTAGTTTAACTAGAGATGGAATTCCTGTCTTATTTTTGTGGATTTTAATTTTTGTTACTTTCAAGAATTTGAAAAATTACAATCTAAAGTATTACTATTTTCAGAACTTTTTAAATATAAAACACGTCTTATATATCAAAATCTAAGAGTATGTATTCTCACAAACTTATGAACTTGGTTAGAAGTTACATTATAAAAATATGTATAAATAAATTATACAAAAAATAAACAAATACATTAATTAATTAATTCATCATCTCAAGATGCTAGCAGCAAATCTACGCAGTATATAATAGGGTACCTTCTCTTTTACGGATCACAAAGATGAGGTTTTTCTAGTGAATAAGTTGATCTGGATCTAAGATTGTCAATGTATTTGCTCTTTCCTTGTAAACCTGTTATTTTATAACCTGACCAAAATTGCCACTTGATGATCAAGGTTGGTCCCGCATCCATCCTTACACACCTGAATCAATCCTGATCCAGAATCATGAACTGGATTGTTCCTCCACTCCAAATTAAAACCCAATTATGACAGCATCTGTAAGCCTGGGTTTCAAGCAGCATTGTTTTCTTGTTAGAGGAAACATTAGATCACTTTAATGACCTGTTTTGTTTTGACAGATCACCATTATGACTGTGTCTAAAAGATGCAAATATTTTGTCCAAAACCGTACTTTTTTACATCAAACAGTTTTTAACCATTTTATTCTTTAAGGACATTATAAAATTTCTTCACATATGAAAGCCTCCAATTTTTTTATGAAAGCATTCTGTAATGTTTTAAACTGTAATTGAGAACAAAACTGTTTCTTTCATCTGTCAATATACTAATAATTTAGGTTAATTCTTGATGTAAATTGCTATTTGACAAAAGACCTGTTGTTCCAAGAATGGCCTGGGGAGGTACCTCCAAGGAGATAACTTCTCTCACTTCCTTTACTTTATCAAAAGTTTGGATGCAATCATAATGGTGATTCCCCCCAATCCAAATTCCAAAATTGATGCTTTAGACCTGGTCACAGTGGTGATTTCATAGTACAAGTGATCAAAGTCACTGTTTAATATCACCATTACGCACAAATGATTTTTACTGTAATCACAGTGATTCAAAATGAACTCATCTCTAGTATGAACAATCAACTACAAAAGGAAATTTAACAACATGTACTTGCATTATATATACATAATCTGTTCCTTCAATACAAGTTATATTATTTATCATGTACTATTCTGAAGTCTGTCTTCAATAACAGTAATCATACAGAACATGGCCAATAAATACAATTTAAATCTCCTTTTACTATACCACTGTGTCACTTCTATGAATTACAAGCTCATTATTTCCAGACTGTATCCCTGAAATAGTCTTGTTTTTGAACCCAATGTAACATCTAGATTATATAATTCAGTGGAACATTTCTCACAGTGTACTGATAATTTTGAAATATTATTAGGGTCTATAAACCATTCTGGACTGGATCTCCGCCTCCTTCAATGTCACCCATTTCACTAACTGAACTTGGTTCACCACTGTCATCATCTTCATTATCAATACCTCCTACTCCCTCATCTGGCAAAAGGAAACCATCAATAGGTGGTATCATGTAATTTTGTAAGTCATCTGCACCATGATTTGCTACACCCAGTAAATTCAGAAGCCAATGTGGAAATGGTTCATCACCAGGCAATATGAGGTCATTATCATTGTCAAAGTCTTCTGCTGC
>NW_019059876.1:178406-203245 GCF_000696155.1 Zootermopsis nevadensis | reverse complement strand
GGAACAATTTCATCTGGTTCATGAAGGGGCTGAATTACTGCCACGGCATTATTCCCCTCTCCGTCACAATTATTATTTGCAAGATCTCCATTCTCAACTACAAGACCCATAGGATTATACAGAGCCTCATGATGAAACTGAAACATGAGTCCATCATTATTTTCAATATGATCATTCTCCCCACTTGATTCCGAATCATCATATTCAGAGTCATCGTGGTTTTCTGTTACAATCTCATCAACCTGTTCAGGAGTTAGGTCCATATCCATGTCCTGTACTGAGAATGAGTTTGGGTAACCACTGTCTGCAGCCTTATCATTCTGCTCATCCAAACTACAGCTTTCAACTAAACTTCGGTCCTGTGATGATTCCTGCATAGAGGAACTGCCACTACCAAAATTCAAAGGTTGATTGATTACTGTTTGTGAAGCAGAGCAATCAGTTATTTCTCGCTTTGAATTAAGGTACGGCAATCCAACAGATAAACTTTCTTCTGTGTGACCATTTTGACTGACATTACTAAATTTTTCAGTATATCTGTTTGAACCAGAATTCAGTACCATACAGCCACTTGATAAACTTGCATTTAAACCCTTTACTTGGCCAGTAGTTACCTGGTGTTCCAAATACTGAGATTTCTGATGTTCTCCAGATACCCTGCTATCTTCAGGAAAGGAACACAATGATGACATACCCCCTATTTTTTTGTTTTTTTCTGACTTACAATCTGTTAAGGCCTCATTATTAGAACATGTTTCAAGAACTAATTTCTGTGATGACTCAACATATACAGCACTCATAGGTGCAAAAATGTGACCCACTTTTGAAAACTTAATACCCTCTTTGTTGGCACTATGTCCTGTGCATGGGGAGAATGCCTGTTCAACACTAAGTTCAGATTCCAATCCTGCCAGTGACTGGACGTAATCATCTGTACTATTCAGATTTGTACTAAAACCACTTGAATGTTCTGAAGTAGATTTGATTATATTTTCTGCATTATTAATACTTGAGTGATCCCTGAGAGGAATACAGTAAGTAGACTTGTAACTTCTGACACCACCACTACACTCTAACCTATCACTTGATGCATGGGTATCATCTTCCCTGTTTTTATAAGAATCATTTGAACTTTCTAAATCTCCATCCCTTTGCAAATGCACATCAAACTGAGGTTGAGTGGCGTCATCAGACAAATATTCCTGTTGAACACTGCTTATATCTGCCATAAACTGAGATGATGTACAGTTATCACACTCATAACCAAAAGGAAGTTGTAGTTCATTATTCCAATTCTCTTCCCAATGATCTGGTTCCTGTGGATTTGCTTCTAGCTCTTCCTGTCCTTCACAATGCACATCCTCTGATTCACGGAGAGAGCTCTCACTCGCTCCACAGCATGGATAAAGTACAGCCTCATCATCTTGTGTTTCACCCAAAATTTCCCACCCAGCTTCTTTCAGAATGCTCCTATATAACAAAAGAATCACATGTTTCAGAAAAAATATTACTATTAAATAAAAACCATAACTGCAACATATAAAAATTGTATTTAAAGTACATGAATAATGACCAGGTAAAGCAATGCACGAAAGATGTTGAAGAAAATGGTGCTGAAATGAGAATGTGGAATAAATAACATGTGATCATGAAAATTCTTGAGATAAACTCTAAAAACAATGCAACTCTTATAAAGGCTTATTCTTCTAAAACAGACAACAGAGATACACTGATTTCAAAAATTTTGTTTCATGATATATAACGAACCGCATGATATGCACATGACATTTTACACAGTAATGTCCAAAACATTACTTGAAATATATTTTGTACTGTAAGAGTATTAACATAGTGCATTGTAAACTTAATCTTAAATTCTCACAATACTTAGAAACCAGCATGTGCTAGCTGAATTGTACACAACTACCTTCACACCTTTCACTCAAGCTTTAGAGTGAAACAACAGAATATCTTCTCAGATATATAAGGTGATATTATTATAATGTATTTTAGTGCTGAAGAGCATATTTATTCTGTTTTCCTTATATTTTGTATACAGGTCTTGTACTGACTTACCGTAGTACTGATGGTGAAGTACACCACCTTTTTACATGTGGTAGTAGAAGCCGCAGTGGAATCTTTTCATTCACATCATTGTAAGATTCCTCTATAGTTGCATACAGCCGGATATAATATTCTGCTTTATGAAGAATTTTTTCCTCATTAGTACGATTATCCACGTAGACTGGATATATGTATTCCTGCATGGTGACATACTTGTCTTCCTCCTTAGGACACAAAACAATGCTTATTTTTTGTACTGATCTTAACACATTACCTGCTACTAGAGACTAAATAATAACTTAATAATTGAATGTGGGTGGGTTCTGTTGCAGACTGTCATAAATAAAGTAATTCTTGACTAACTAAACAACTATTAGTTTTCAAGAAGGCTGCCACTCCATGAAGTGAGTTTGTTTGATAGTTATGCATAGCACAGTACACATACTAAGGCAGATTTTACATTAAATAAAGCATGTGTACTGTTAACTTGAATTTGAGGTACATGCAAGTACTTGGTGATGGATCAGATTCAGGCAGTGATAAAAGTATCAGTGGAGTCAGAATTGATGTTAACATTCATTCAAGTGCAAGTGTAAACCAGCATTTCTCAGTTTCTTACTAAAGAATTCCAATTCTTTAAATCTTGTGTTGTCAAGTGTCTTATTTAGATAGTATAAATTTATAATTCCATGATAAAATGCAGTTTAGCTCATCAGCTAGCATCCTGGACTCATGACAGAATCCTAGCAAAGTCAGTGTTCTATTGCTTCCAACTATAGATATGTTACAGATTATAAAGGTAAAAGTATATTTGTCCCTGGTGCTTAATCAAGTACCACTCCATGCAGGTATATGGTGTGTGGAGGTATAGCACCATACTTATAACCTGGCAGTAGACGCAGGAGAGTGGTCAGCTTCAAGCCCCAGTCATTTAACCCCAAGCAGAGAATCCGAGTATCTACCAGGTAGAAAGCTATGCTGTGCTGATGAGAAAAATCCCAGCCTGTGGGACTGAAACTGCAGTCAACCATTCTATAGTTTAGTCACTATACTAAGCTACTCCAACTTATTTGATACAGACTGTATTATCATTACCTGTTAAGCTTAATAATTTTGGACTATCTTCATTTTATATTAGTTGTTCCAAAGCTACTTATCATATAGATTTTCCTTTGTTCATATCTTAGGAAAGTTTTCTTCACCCTTCTCTGTACTGCTGGGTATACCACAAGGACCTCTTCCTTTAATGTTTTTATTGGTAAACTTTCTGCTAATCATTCCAAATTGTTCTTATTTGCTGATGCAACAATTTATTGAGATATAAAGTCTGTTCATGACTGTAAATCTCTACACGCTCATACCAATTTGGTGAAAACTGTTAAGGAACTTATCAGAAAACTAAAATTATACTATTATATTATTAGAACACTTTGTTCCAGACATCTTTTTTATTCCTTATTAAGGGCAAGGGCAAACTAAATTGCCATTCCATCGTGGATACTGTTGGTGTCTATGTGCCTACAAGGCAAATACGAGACTTCTCTACTTTCAGCATGAGCAGTAAACTAAGACATAGTCCAGCTCCATGTGTCATTGTTGCAATCATATAGAAGAATAAATATATATATATATATATATATTGTAGAAGAGGAACCAGGAAAAAGCACTATACAATTTTTTTTAAATTAGCTTCTTCCCTCTTATTTAACTGTTTTATATAAACAGGACTGTAAGTGAGGGACTTTGTATATCAAATATAGTTGATCACCTCCAGATCTTCATGTTGAGATGTCAGCTGAGCAAATGGAGCAGGAGTGTAATTTGGTAACCTGACAAACACAGCCATCTGACTACAGCAACCATACATTTCAGTTCCTTTGGGTCCTTGACCTACACCATGGAATTTAACAATATAAGCTGGGTATCGTGTTGTGATGTTAGTTGCCCTTCAAACACAATCATAACAAACATTTTTAGTAATAGTCTGCACTATAACAGAAGTCATAGAGCAGCTAATCAAATTTCTGTGATTTTACACAAATACATAAAAAAACATTTTTGTCACATTATCATTCTAAATTTGATTCACAAGTAGCAGAAATGTCATCACTGTAACTAACAGAACTGCAGATATGTAGAAAATTGAAAGTTCTTGCAGTTTTTGAAACAAATTTGGAGAAAGCTTAAGAGTAAAAAAATTGTAGGATTTGAGGTTTGCACGCCAGTCAGTCTGAAGATGGCTGACTTCTGGGTTGTTGCACCGTGTAGTCTGATAGAAGTTTTCTGACGTTTCAGAGGTCAGGGCGATGATTGAGGCAGTAAGGACCTCTGAAACATAGGTAAACTTCTACCACACTACACAGTGCAACAACCCAGAAGACAGCCATCTTCCGTAAAAGAAATTATCATCCACATTGGCAATAAACCTAGATCTGATGAGTTCAGACATTCTTCCTTGATGAGCAAAGGGAGCAGGAGGCAGATATCTGCCTGGTTAACAGAAGTGAATTCATATCCTGCACAACAGATGTTCAAGGTAATGCCTGACAGGACCTTTAAATTAGGCCATAAATATTTTCTTCAAAATCACTCTCAAGTCATGAGTCCTAATAAACCTATCTCACTTGAGGCCAAACAACTTCTGCAGTTAATAAACTGCTGTTACATAACCAAATACACAAAATGTCTTGATGTTTAAATTGCAAGTACTGGAATATCCTGATCATCAGTTTTAAGGTATGTGCTGCAATTATCTAATGATGCAGAGACTGTTTTGCAACATGTGGTCTGAAGATGATGGTATATGGTGAAATAACCTATATCATTACAATGCTGATATACGTTTCAAGTGAAGTGACCACAGGTCATCACAGACACAGTAATAATCAAAGTAAATACCTGCCACAAAAAAGGGGGGAGGGGTAGGCTGCTACATTTGTTAAATTAGATGTTCAATCCATAATCTAAGTGATAATGATTTGCATAGTTAACATATTTCATACATATTCTGTCCCAGAATGAAGGCATAAATAATAATGGCATTCAATATAATTGGTAGTGTTCTCTAATATACTTGACCATGGAGTATTAACATAAATATATAGTAGTATCATTGCCATAAATTATCTATTACTACATATAAAATGAAGTATGTTTTCAAAGTGTAGAATGAACTCTATTTTACTGAGCAGATACTTAGCACACTGCAAAGTGATGTTTGAGAGACAGGCCTTTATAACTAAAATGTAATACTTAACAAGAACTCAGTACCAATCTTCGAACTGAGCTCGTGACCACTCAAATTTGTGATCTGCATTCCTGAATCCAGTGAAATCAGGGAAAAGCACATTGAAGTCTGAATTTGGTGTTGTAAAGATGGCAATCAATGGCTTAATGAAGCCAAATACATTGTATGGTAAAGCTTCCAATGTATCAGGATACAGATGTTCTATCCTGAAACATATATGTTGTTCTTATTTACATTAACCAAGAGAGCCTTGTATATAACAAACAGGTCCAATGCAATACATATGGTCAGCTGCTATGTTTCTATATTCCTTGTTCACTTACAATTCTACGCATATTACTGCATCTGCTCCTAATAGGGAAGAATCCCTATCTGCAATACTTCCAACTAAAACACGAACTGTTAAAGGCTCTTCTCGAGTAACCAAATAGTCAACATTAAGGGGAGCTACTCGACAGCAATAGTGCTCCAACATCTCACGATCGATATCAACTGATAACACCTCTTGCAGTCCTGGAATGTGTTTCACGTAGGGGAAGATCCCAAATTCAGCACACCCAAAGTCCACAACCTAAACATGCCAGTACATATTACAATCTCTAATATGAGCAGGATTTACTAACAGTATTAGATTGTTGGTACCAAAATTTGTATGAGTAATAAAAACAAACCTGCCTTTCTAATTTTCCCACACCATCTTTCATCCAGTAAAATGTTTTTTACCGCATTATATCTTTGAACGTAAACTGGAGGAAAAAACTGTATGCCTATTCCTGATCTAAATTCAGCCTCACTAGGAATGGTGTAATTGTCACCGTGAATGAAATTTGAAACTGTGTTTTGTTCGTCATTAATACCTTGAGCCTTATTGAAATCTGGTTTAGGTATTGCCCTCAGAATAAAGCGTGACATCATATAAAATACATGAAACAGCACTATCATTTCGACAATAAACAATCATAAAACATACTTTCAAAAAAAACTTTTCTTTGAGCCGCTGCGTCACAAACAAAATAAACTCCTCCGACAAATTATATAAAACACTCACAGCTTCTGATAATAGTGAAATATACCCTGAAATACCAAACAGTAATTTTGTTAGCGATTTCTTTTTCAAACGCGCAGTTTTCCACACTAAGTTGTTCAACCTACTGCCCACATACAGTCCTTCTAACATTCGGGGATTTATAGTATGGGTGGTTATCCAGTTACGCCAACATAGGTATTTACTTTTATGTATTTACGATATTCATGTGAGCACAAATGGAAGTAGCCGGTGGCTTCCGCACCAGGAAAACCACATATGCTTGGCAGATTTTTATTCGTGTAATCAGCGTTGGCATAATTGAATGAAAACTGTTCTATTTCATCAGTCTATCAGTTAATTATGCAATAACTGTTGGTTTCTAGCGTTCATAAGAATTAGTAATGTCCTGAGTTTGGTTAGAAACACTCAGACCACTCGGTGGCGACATCGGTATCAGCAAAACAATTGTTGCCGCAATCGATCGCTGCCAGTTTTAGAACAGCAAAATTATCAGTTCATATTCTCCGTACAATATTACGTGTTAACGTTTTCATTTGAATCAATGGGCTACCATTTCCGATACGGTGGCTTCGTGGCGAGATCCAACACTCAAAAGACTGCTTCACTGCCGAATCAACGTCTGTGTTTCATAATAATTCCTCATTTCTCACAACGACGCGTCATGATCGGACCACCCAGCGGGTACATAAGAAATACGAACGTGTGTAACCAGCCTTTGACCGAACCCAGGTCTTTCGTGAAGCGCTAGGATATGTTGGCAGCATTGGAGGGTATTTATGTTACATTCACGTGATTCCCATTCTTTACAACAGATGTTATTTTTGAAGCCACGTTAACTTCTTGACCATAGCTGAAGGTTAATCAGTGTGTTCACAATAGCCCGCTACCGTTCCTTATGCTGAGTTGAATGAACCCAGTCCGTACCACCGCATCCTATTTTTCTAAAAACCACTTTAATGTTATACTCCCACCTACTTTTAGGTCTTCCTATTGATCTCGATAATTCTGGTTTTCCCGCAAAAACCCCTGTATGCAATCCTCTTCTCTCCCATGCTTGCTACATGCCCTCGAGGAGTATGAAGCTCCGCATTATGCAACTTTCTCCAGCCTCCTAGTATTTGATCCCTCTTGAGTCCAAATATTCTCCTCAGCATCCTGTTCTCAAACACCCTCAGTCTACGTTCCTCCTTTAATGTCAGAGACAAAGTTTCAGACTCATACAAAACTACAGGTAAAATTATAGTTTTGTATATTTTAATTTTTACGTTTTTTGACAGCAGACGAGAAGACAGGGTTCTGAACGGGATGTAACAAGCATTACCCGAATTAAATTTGCTCTTAATTTCCTCATGAATCAAATTTTGATTTGTTACTGTCGTTCCCAAATATCTGAACTTTGCCACATTCTCAGTTTCTATTACCAATCCTTGTGGTATAATTTTGCTCTGCATTCTGATGACAAGACAACATATACGTATTTTTTTCTGTGTTTACTTCAGCTGATTGTTCTATGTTGTTTTATTATCTGTGAACTGTGGTGTTTCTACGAGTGCTGTTGCCAGAAGTTAGCAAACTGTTAGAATAACCTGTGGTACGTGTTGTATGTAGTTGTACCGCGTGGTGTTGGAGAGCTATAACCAAAAAACACAACGTACTGTTACCAGTAGTATTAGAAATCTGCTTATGATACAGGTCTTGTCAACGTGCTGTGCGAGCCATAATATTTTGCTAAGATGGATCACTGTATTGCACGAGACGTAGCTGAAGGAATTTAGAAGTGGCCAAAGACAGAACTTATCTAGTGCTGAGCTATTGTATTGCGAATAGTAGAGAATATTACGCGTAATTTCTGGCTCGAATTGTGGTGTTGACGATTGTGAAGCTGTTTAGTGTCGTAGGAGGTTGCCAGCATTTCGGAAGAACGTATCACCTCCATCTGTTAACCACCTACGGCGTCAAAGCAGAGGGCCACCAGTAGACAGTAAGATTCACAAGCTCCAGTCGTTTTACAAGAATCGCAAAGGATTCTTAAAGCAAGAGGAATAACTACTTATTGTACAAGTCATCCTAATATCCTCATCAGTTCCGTTTTTGTTACCAAATTTGAGATAAATATCTTTACTTACCTAACTGTAGCCTGTTCAACTATAACACTTCATCCTCCACAAATGGGTTATTAATATACATCTGAATATTTCATGATTTACCTTCACAGATTAACTGTTCTGATTTTGTAGATTTCATTGAACATGTACTGAAAACTCTCAATTGAGTCTGTAACATAATGGTTCTTCAGAACATGAACTTAGAGCATTTGCAGGCAATTATTTTTGCTTGAGTGTAAGGTATGGTGTTTAGAAGTGGCCATGGGACCTAGGTCTCATGAGAATGATTTTGTACATAAGAAATTGTTTAATGGTTATCATTTGTTTTTGTATCTCACTCAAGTTTTTCATACTTGTTTGTAAAGATACATACATGCACTAGAGACTCAAACATTAATTTTCATCAAGTTCTTGAACCCTCTAAATTACAGGGTTTTTTTAGCACTGAGTACATACGGAAAGTAAAATTTGTTTGAGAACCATATTATTAATATGCACTTTTAATACATGAACATTACCACTTAACCAATTTGAAATTTTTGTTTACAGTATTTTGCTCACCTGTGGCTTTGTGTGTAAAGGGAATTTTTTTTCAGTTTTCTTATCATCTGTTGATCTGAGTGTGTGTTCGTTCACCTGTGTGCATGACCATCTCTTGATTATGTTACATAGATTGATATGTGACAATGACTGACTAATTTTTGTGAAACTTGGGATCATGTTGGTATCCGTTTTCTTTAACAGTAGCAACATATGGAATGTGAATAGCATTGACACCATTCAGTGATGCAGACCTTTTAAAGAATATGCATCTTCTGTTAAGAGAAAAAATTAGGAACATGGAAAGGAATAATATGACCATTCAGAGTATTTTTGTGTAACAGCGGTTGAATCATTGTAACATCTAACTTGAATGATGTTTGGCATATTTATGGTAGTATGCTAAAATATTTCAGCTGCTATGAGTGGCTTTAGAATTTACACTTTACAGTCATTAGGAGTACCAAGTAATGGTCATTTTGCAATTATCTTAATTATATGTGCAAGTAATTTACCATTACTGTCTAATGTTTTTGAGAAACAGTGGAGCACATGGCTGCTTTTCCATGATACAAAACCTTTAAAAACTTTACTTAAATGTCTACTTTCCAGATGACAAGGTATTTCTTAAACCAGGATTGTCGAGAGAATAAGAAAAAGCCTCAGGATAACTGTAATGAAAGTGCATCTAAAAAATTAGAAACACATAAAAGAAGCAAAAAGAAGCCTTCTATAAAGAAATCCCAAAGTGAATTAGAAGCCCTGGTAACAGTTGTGAAGTATAAAAGGAAGCCATGGAGAGGTAGAAATCATGAAGATGATAGGCTTGCAGCAGCCAAGGTACAGCCACCATGGACCAGGAAATCAAAACGTGTCCCTGTCCAAGATGAGAAATTGGCTCGTCACAGTCGTGGAGAAGGTTTGTCTGGCGATGGAATAAAAACTAAATTCTATCAAAAGAAGCTAAAGAAACATGAAGCAGATATTCAGTTCTCTATAGAACAGGCAGCAAGAGCAGAACTCCTTTTACCAGAAGAAAGTGGGTAAGTGAAATATTTTGGTGATATGTGAAGATTTTATTAAATTGTATAAGCTTTGTACACACTTTATCTATTCCATTGATCTTAAGAAGAAGCAGCATTAAATGTGTTTATTCCAAGGGCATATACAGGCCAATTAAAAGTACTCCATTTAGTTATAAACATTGTCTGTTGTGGTACCAAGATTGGTTAGGCTGACAGTAAAATGAAAATTGTGTTTCAAATAGGAGCACAGCAGAACTGATCCTCCAATTTTGTATTGCAGTTCGTAACTGCTGCCTATATTGGAGGCTAACAACTATGCCAGTGATAGTAGAAAATATAAAAATCTAATTCCTTAAAATTAAAATTCAAGAAATATATAAAGCTTGAACAAATTCAATCCAGTATGCATTTCCACAACATATATTTCTAAGATTAATTTTAATATTATACCCCTGTGTATGACAGTCTGTGAAAATATCTTCGTTTCTAGCTTTCTGACAAATATGTATATATTTTTCTTTTTCCACTGTTATGTTCTTCTTGATTTAATACTAAGAGAAGAACTTTTATGAAAAGAACTTTGCATTCACTAAGTTTGTACTTGAATGTATTGGATAACTATTCTTTTCATCCCACCATCGTACATTTTGTTGTAAGATTTGAGGTTTTTGCAGTGCAACAACCCAGAAGACAGCAATCTTCATACATTTTGTTGTTGCATTTTAATTACAGCATTTGTAACTTACAATGGGTTTTAGGTTTTTGGTGGCAGATGAAGATGAGCTAACTACACAATTCAGCCAACAGCAAATTGCATCTTCTGTAGATATTGCTAGTGCAACAAAACACTTTGATTTACATCTGGCAGAGTTTGGACCTTACAGGTAATTACAGTGTAACAGATTTATCAAATTTGTAGACAGATTGTTTTCTTAGTGGTCATTAATTTAGCTTCCTCCATTGCCCATTCTAAACTTTGTTACCTAATAATCCTTTCACTTCATTTTATGTTAAATAGTGTCCATAATTGGTACAATATTGTTGAGTGAAGTATGGGAAATTCTTATGAGACTACTTGTCATAACATCCCAGAAGATGGTCATCTTCAGTATATGGGAACCTTATTTGTTTCATGTTGTTATGACAATTTGAAATCATAAATGTGGTATATGCTTATATAGGTTAATTAAATTTTGTTTTTATCCTGTTAATTAGGATGAACTATAGTCGGAATGGCCGCTTTCTCCTTATAGGAGGAAGGAGGGGACATGTTGCTGCTATAGATTGGGTAACAAAGCGTCTCTTATGTGAAGTGAATGTTATGGAGGCAGTTTATGATGTACAGTAAGTAACAATTGACATAACCATTATACTGTATGTGGTAAGTTTTTTTCCTTTCAGTTCTTGTCACAAGGGTTCAGATAGTCTTACTGAGATTTTTCATGATATTTGTTGGTTTGTGCTGGGAGAATACTTTGAAATAGGCTACAGGAAATTGAAAATATTGTAACGTGCTCTCACGGCAACACGTCACAATATTAATATAGGTCTCATTATATCTCATTCCGGAGAACTATTCCTTATTTGAAAAAATAAAAGTACAAGTCAGATTGGAATTTAGACATAACAGGTAAGTCCAGAGGTTTCAGTTCACTGTTTTACTAATCAAGAAACTGTCATTAAATACATATTAGACTGATAAAGCATGCACAGTAAATACTGATGCTAACCATGACAGTGAAGTAGCTAAAGACAGGTGAAGATTAAGAAGAAAGACATGTTTTTAGAGAGATTTTAAATTATATTAAAAATATCCCAGTAAATTTCCTAGTACTGTTCAGGTAGTGAATGCCATTACAATGCAAGTACACCACAGTTGGACATATTATTTTGTTTAAGTTTACTGGAATATGTCCTGTGATCTTCATGGAGATGATGTGAATTTTAAGTCAATGCTTCGCCATTGTAAAATATACATGTTAGTGGCCATTTGACTTACAACTGTATTAAATCTGTAGATGGTTTGATCCAGGATGTATTGATTCATTGGTTTCAGAAATATATAATAAATTACTGTTTTCTGGGTTCAGATTAGGGCACTTTAACATAAATTTACTGAACTGGTTTTTGTGGAAACTAGATATCTGTTTTGAATAACATCTTCCAAGTCTTCATGAACCCATTTTCATTCCATTATGAATACTAATAGCAAGACCTTATATACCATGTATTATAGAATCAGAAATTATTTTTCCTTGCAATTTGGCAACCTCATTGCCCTTGATATTTATTTATTGCTGATTTAAATCTATTGTTTATGATGCATATAAATGTTCTCACTTGGATATCAGCTCTCCTCTGTTTTCTTGAGCCAGAATTCAACTGAATGAGTGAATGATGTACTAAGACCTGGAGAGGCAAAAAGGGATATTACTGACAAACAGTACTGCAAAGCTTTTTACACTACACAGAGTCATAAATGCTTATTTATTCTGCTTTCTATGATTTTCTGTGTTTTAAAAATGTAAAACTTAAAATTAGATGTATGTGTTATTTTGTTTCCTTTTATTTTATTTACAAATGAGGTATTTTTTTATAAAATTTGAGGAGGGGTTAATTTGACAGATACAGGTCAAAATTAAATTTCCAAGTCATATGTTAGTGTAGACTCTTAATATAAAATTTTAACAAAATCTTTACAGTGGTATTATTAATTAAATATGTCCTCACTATTATGCACTTTATGAAAAGATTTTGTAATATATGAAATAAATGAAATGCATAGACTAAATTTATGGTTCTTACTTTAAATCTTGAACTGATACAATTGAACAGACTCATAAAATTGTGCATGACTTTATTTTTATAGAAATTATTTTGTAACTTTTGAATTATTTTCCAAATTTACATCTGTAAGACTTGCTAGCAATCAGTCTTTTAAATAGGAGGACACGATTTGTTCCAGATGGTTACATGTGGAGACAATGTTTGCAGTTGCACAGAAACAGTGGTTGTATATATATGACAATCAGGGCATTGAACTTCACTGCATCAAGAGATTAAGTAAAGTTCTTCGTATGGAGTTCTTGCCTTACCATTTTCTTCTTGCTACTGCGGTAATGTAAAGTTCATTAAACAAACTTTCTAATAGATGTTGGAAATGTATAGTAGATGTTTCTTACAATGACATATCTAGAATTTGGAAAAGTGTTATAAAAGATTCTTAATATAGGTTTTTCATAAATATCTTCAGATAGCTTTTTCTCTTTTTACTGCAATAAGTGTGATATATTGTGTCGATAGAGTGAAGAAGGGTTCCTCAGCTGGCTGGATATCTCCATAGGTCAGATGGTGTCTCAGTTCAATACCAGAATGGGACGATTGAATTTGATGACTCACAATCCATACAATGCTGTTGTGTGCCTTGGACATTCAAAAGGTAAGATATTTGGTTATATTTGCATGTGATGTTTTTTCAGGAAATGAGGTGAAGAAAATGAATTTCAGTTTTCACATGGTTTCAAAAAGAGGTGATGAGAAAATTTTTAATAATTGTGATGTCAGGAAAATGTGCTGGAAAAAGTTTTGTAAACCATGCATTTAGAAAAAGAGATGATGAAAAAAGTTTTTAGGGACTACATGTTTGTGAGAAGAGGTGATAAAGTTTTAGTGATGTGATTAGCAAAGAGGTGATGAAAAGAGATATAGAACTTTATATGATACCTATTTTATATGCTTGTATCTTCAGTAATCCAGGCAGAATTGAAAATTCAAGACTCCAGTAATCACATGTGGCACCACCTCCTGTGCTCAGTCTTCATTATTCCGTGTAACCAAACGGCCAATGTCAATTACATAAAATGACCAGTTGCACTTGCAATACCAAAACATACGAAGTAAAAGTAGAACTCATCACATGGAGTTCTAGTCATAACTGACAGGAATATTTATCTTAAGAAAATTGGGTGTGGATTGAATTAATTTATCTCTGGCTAGGATTCAATGGCAGGCTGTTGTGAATATAGCAGAGAATCTTCATAGTGTCTCAAGAAGAACTCTGCTTCTTAGAGTTAGTTAATTTACCAGTTGTTTTAACAATACATAATCTAAATCAATAATCATTCATTACTGTCAAACATAAATGATAATACAGACCTAAGAAAGTGAGAATGTTCTGCTATAACACAGTACTAGATACGTTTCTTCCTGTTTCCATTCAGACAACATTACTGTGAGTATGCTATTTAGTTTTAATTGGTGAAAATCCTTGTATTGTTGGAAACAGAAATGTTGACAGATCATATGTAGCATTTTAAATGTTCCACTAATATCTGCCCACATTGTACATTGTATGTGGCAGTTTGGTTTTAAGATTTGATGTACAGTTCAACCAGTTTTATTTTTAGTGAAGTTTTTATTTTAACAGAAAAAACTGAAGGTTGTATTATGACTTATGAGTTGCTTTTCAGTCCCAGGCATAAACCCTTGAATCTGGTTTGGTTAGATTTTTTATAGATTCTTATTTGTTGTATAGGTATAGTGACAATGTGGAGTCCAAATGTTAAGGAACCATTGTCCAAAATGTTGTGTCATCAGCATCCTTTGCAGAGCCTTACAGTTGATTCTCAAGGACGGTAAGTAAATTTACGTAACTCCTTTAAAAATGTGGTAAGATCCAATTATTTGGGAAGGACAGTAATAAATTGAAATTATGCACATGAAAATACCAAGTGCATGTTATAAATGGCGGGCTTCAAGATTGTGGTGTCATGTAGGTTTTTGGCTGTATACCAGTGGAGCCTGTGTGTTTCTCGAGGATGTTGATTTTCAGTCAGAAGACTTAACATCTCAACAATCCAAAAGACCACTATCTATACACACATTGTCATGGAACTCTTAAATCCTACAAGAGCAGATTAAATTCTGAAAATGGTTGGTACTGTTTAGTTCAGAATCTACTTGTCTTATATAGAAATGCAAGATGAATATATAATTTTGCATGTTGTATGGATGTGGAGAATATAAATTGAAGATGTTTGAGACTATAATACTTGGAATATTATTGTACTTAAGAGAGAAGACATAACAGGAGGTTACAGAAAATTGTGAAATGTGAGCTTTATCATTTGTATTCTTCAGAGTTTGTTGTTAGAGTAACCAAATCAAAGGAGAATGAGGAGGGTTGGGCATGTAACACACATGGGAGAGATGGGAAATGAATACACAGTTTTAATTGGAAAACTTGGAGAGGGAAGAGACTATTTAGGAGATGTAGATATACATGGAAATATAACATTAACAATTGATCTTAAAGAAATAGGTAATAAGTGTAAGGGTGTTAACTGGATTTATTTGACTTCAGTGGCTGACCATAATAGTGAACTTTCATGTTCTGTAAAAGGTGGGGGAATTTGTTGACCAGCTGAGTGACTTAGTTCCAAGAGAGATTCTGATCTTAAGATTACAAATTTTAATGTGCCAAAAGTAATTTTAAAACAGTTTGGTACTGATATTCTAATTTTGTTTACATCCCTGAATGTAGCATGAAAATGTGAAAAATAGTATTATTTCTTTAATATTTATTGTATTTTAAGCAAAATATTGCATTTCCAAGACTTTATAGCTAAATGCCTTCTCTCCTAGAGTGAGTAGGATGCCAATTCCCCATGGAATATACGATAACACGCTCACTTATTCATTGTTTTCTTTAGGTATATGGCAACAGCTGCAGTGGACAGAACATTGAAAGTATGGGATGTCCGAAAACTGGAGGGACCCTTACAACAGTATAAGCTTCATGCTGTTGCATCCAATCTTGCATTCAGTCAGCGAGGTTTATTAGCTGTTGGAATGGGCAATGTTGTAGAGGTACAAACAGTATGTTTTATATATTCTGTACAATCATTGCACTTCATTATATCTAACAGTTATGATTTGATTTTGGATATTAACCAAATGGAATTAGATTTAAGTTCAGATATATTCATTGTCTGATGTCTGAACCAAATTATGGAAGTGTCCAATTTTCAATTCCTTTATCCTCTCAAGGAACCTTAAACAGGAATTTCACTTTAGCAAGTGGCATGACTGATGTAAGGGGTTAAAGAAAACTTACATGTGAGTTAACAGACTAACCTGGCACTTATGAGCAGAATTGCAACTTATTTCATATAACGTTATCTTTAGGTTTACAGGGACTGCTGCCAGAAATCAGCTGACCGCCCGTACTTGAGGCACAGATTGTTTAAGAGAATTGGAAATATGGAATACTGCCCTTATGAAGATGTTTTAGGAGTTGCAACCGATAATGGCTTCACTAGTTTGATTATTCCTGGTAAGATTTTGTGTCAAAATGTCAAAAGTTATAATGATAAATTGACTAACAGATTTCAAGGAAATCCCCCCCTTTTTTTTGGTTTGAAAAATGAATATACTTTGGATTCTTTGTGGCATAATTTCAGCGGTCATGCACAGAAATGTTGAAGCTGTAGGAAATGTAACACTTTTTGTACTTCAACTGTGCATCAAATTTTGTTTAAAACTTTCAACACTTTGGCCTGAAGTACTCTTGCCAGGTAATACAAATGACATACATTTTATATTGCAGTGAAGTCTGACTACTACATACTTGTAGGGAGTTTGACTTTTTCTACTCAAAATGGAAAGTACCCTATAAAAAGCTGGGAACTTTAAATAAATGAAAGTAATTTTCAAATAGCACATGACTAATTTTAATATGCCACTTTTATTTAGAATGACTGTGAATGTCTGTGAAAAGGAGTTACAAAAATTTTTGGTTAACTTGATTGCCCTTTTGACATTTGTTATTTTCATATTTTGAATTCTAGGAAGTGGAGAGCCAAACTTTGATGCTTTGGAATGTAATCCCTTCCAGAGCAAGTCCCAAAGAAGAGAAGCTGAGGTGAAGTCACTGTTAGAGAAGGTAGGTTTGTTGTGAACTGAGACATAGAAGCAAGCGCAAGCTATTAGAAAGTGATGAAATAGATTTCTAAAGAAATTCTGTTAGAGATATTTATTTTTATGTATGCATTCCGCTCTGTCTTCTTAATTTCCATTTTATCCCATTTTTCTGATCTTCATTCTCGAGGCTTATGCTGCCATTGCTAGTTCTGCATCAGTTGGCTGTGTTTTCCGATTTTTTAAATTATTTATTCTTTCTCTAAGAGTGTGACTGAACATTTTATTTGCCCATATTGTTTCAGTCATTACAGTTGTGAATATAATATTAGTCTTAAAGTGTGAGATTAAGCAGATGAGCCAGTAAAATGACTGGCTGGAAGGCCAGGGATTTTTGTTTGTCAGAATGGATGCACTGTCTCTGAGATTGTCATGGCCTCCTTCATGTGGTGTATAATGGCTGCACTTTGTGTATAGAGGTTTACCTCCCCCTGCCATATGCTTGCATTGCATAGTGTGTGGGCACAGGAACAAATTTATCTTCCCTTTGCTTGGATTTTGTTGATTGTATCAGTCTGTCCTCATCTGTGTTCTTAATATGCCATGGTTTGTTACCAGGATTATATTATATTGCTTTGAAAAGTGATTTTCTTTTTGCTATGTACTGTAGCCATGTAGTATAATTTAATCTAGCCTTTAACTTTGAAAAATAAAGTATATCAGAATGTTTAATGTGTAAGATATATATGCGTGATGTTAATTTTCTGTTCCAGATTCAACCTGAATTCATAACATTGGATCCAACAGTAATAACAGACGTTCACATTCCGACACTTAAAGATAAAGTGGAAGCAAAGAAAAAACTGCTCGTAAGTTGTAAATTTAATTTCTTCAACAATAAACAAAGGAATCTTTTAATCATTACCTTTATTTAAGCATATGACAGTTATAGAATGAATGACCTGCCCCACAAAATAATCAACTGTGAATATCTGTACTTGTTGCTTGCAGTCTGTTTAGAAGTTTTCATCAGTTATATATTAAAACATGTAAAATCAATTAATTTCAGTGCAGTACTGAGTATATATTTTGACAAGGATAAGTACCAATCATACATTACCAATAAAATTCATTTGCATTTTGAATTGATAACAGGTACATATTAAAATACTGTTGCCATTCAGGCAGCAAATACATTTTATTATGTGAGCAGAATGATATTTTTTTGTGGAAAGACATCTTCATCTAGTATTATTTTTTACATTTATCACAAAAACTAATCCTGGTTTATTAAAATCATATACAGTAGGTTCCGTTTAATTGGGCCATTGGTTAATCGGGGCAGCTGTTTATTTGGGGCAAATCTTAAAGAACAAATCTTTTTAACTCTTTACGTGGAACTTTGCATAATTGGGGCAGCCTCTTAATTGGGCCAGAGTGGTCCCGATGTGTCCCAATTAATTGGAATCCACTGTACAGTGTCTTTTTGAACTTGTTTTTTGATGACTGTGTTCCATGGTGTAGGATGTAAGCACATTTCAGGATTTGAACCTGTTAATTATAATTTACATATGCGTACCATTCTTTATTTTCCCATTATGTTATAATCAATTGTATTAAATATAAAACTGTGTTCCATTGAGATTTTGCCTTTGTATTTTAAAACTCACTACCAAAATTTTGGTTCAGAACAATGGTTCATTGCTCTAAAACTGACACATGTTGGGTTAATGCATAGAATATTTTATGGTAAATATTGTGCTTCCTCAATTTTAAGACACATTTCACATTTCAAAATTTCTGATATCTGAGTGTGTCTTTCATTTGATGATGTCTAAGAATCCATACAGCATTGTCTTTCCTGAAAACCTGTTACTAAATCAAGGTTTCATCTTACAATTGATAGTGTCTTAAAATCAAAGAGATGTGATATAATATAATGCACCCATGAGCATTTCAAATGAGCAGTAATAATGAAGTTATTGCATGTTGTCTAACTTTATTCAAGAGTTTAGTTTCTAATTATGATATGGTTTTGTTACAGTTCCTGAAACCACCAAAAATTGATTTCCAGCCTCGTAATAAGAGTGGTAAAAAGAAAGGCACTGTCAAAGTGGCACAGACGAAGAGAATTGTCCGGGAGGGACAAAGGAGGGTATGTACTCTGTTGTTTGCTTTGTTTAGAGAGATTATTTTTATAGTCAAAAGTGTTTTCCTGTCATTCATCTCTGCAGGAAATACATAAGACTCTGTGTATATATGTCCTACAGGCCTCCTGATAAATAAATTTTGTTTTTGCTATAAGGTTTTTTGTTATGTCTAAAATTCTCGCTTCATGTGTTTTTGATAAATTTTGTTGTTTGTATCATAGAACATGGAAATTAGTTTTGGTTATAATAATAATACAAACATTTTATTTTAAATTACATTTTTAAAAAGTTTAATTGTGTAATATTATAGTAATAGTAAGAATTTTCAATGGAAACCTTTAATAGCTTAGATGTTGATTGCACCCCAAAAAAAGGAAACATGTTGAGTTAATGCATAGTATATTTTAATTACTTGAATATGCTTGCAAATATAAAAAGTTGTTCATGGTGGCTAATAGGTAACATCCATCCAGGAATTTATTTCTTGATTTCACACACACAAAATGCATGAGTCCCATGATGAAGTGGCAACTTACATCCATCTAATACACCACATCCAGGCCTCCAGAGCATAATTTTTAGGCATGGTATAATTTAAACTTTCACTTGTATGTTCATTGTAAGATGTTAATACCTCTAATCATTGTAATGTTTCAGGAATTTGTCAAGACCTTGAAAGAAACTGGCATTGATAAAATTTCATCCTCGCAAGAAGTGGAGAGTTGTATTGCATCAGTAAAACACAAAACATTTAATGCTCTAGACAGGTTCAAACCAAAAGAGAAAAAGCAAGAGAAAGGTTAATTATGTTAAGCATTTCTAGGGACTGTGGTTTGGACCAAACTGTATGTTTCACTATGCATGTAACTAGCTTGTGGGTAGAAGCAAAACAAAATGTTACCTAAGACGAGCCACATAGTATTTCCACTGAGAAATAATGTTTATAGTTTTGTCAGCGTATGCTACCTTGCCTGCTGCCCATCCTATCCCTCTGATTACCTTGCTCTTTATTTCTAATGGATGTGGGATGCATGGCATCATCCATCAACTGTATTTAAGTCAGGAGGCTGTGTTACATATTATCAAGCTCATAAAAATAAACTTGTATAGAATCAATCGCAGTCGTGGATGTATTGGCATGAACACAATTTCACTTGTTTGTCTTATATAGTGAATACAATAATTGTGTTAAATGACTAGTTACAAAATCTCAGCAGTTGTTACAGTATTGTAAAATAAACTGTCACTAGATGACAAACAAAATGGATTTATTATTTTGTGTGTGTGTTTATTTTATAAATAAGCAATTTCAGTTAAAACTATCAACATTAGTTAACTTTTTTTTTTGTCATATTACAGAAAGCAAATGGAACATTCATCAGTGCTTGTTAAAAGCTTGCATCCTGGCATTAATGGTAACCGATACTTTTGGTCTGTCAACAACCGCATGTGAAATGAAAGGAGAGACGTTTAAGAAGACATGTGTCTTACGAATGGATAGCTGGAATTCTGCATGGAAGTAAATATGCAAAATTTTACTAAAAACATGAGACGAAAGATTGTTGAAAGTGTGAAATATACACTTCCTTCCGACCTTATATACGAGGTGCGATCGAAAGGTTTCCAGACTGCGCGTATAACAACCCGTACACTTATCTCAGGTATTACATTCATCCATCACCCTCGAAGTAGTTCCCCTGGGAGTGAACACAACGATCCCAGCGCCGCTGCCAAGCCTGGAAGCATCCCTGGAAATCTTTCTTTGTCAGCCTGTCAAGCACCATCTGCGATTCTGCCTGAATCTCTTCTATCGTCTCAAATCTCCTTCCCTTTAGCTGAATTTTCATCTTTGGGAAGAGGAAGAAGTCACACGGAGCTTAGAAAGGAAGTTGGGGTCGGTTCTTGCAAGATCTTTTAGCTCCTGACAAACGAGAAGTCGATTCTGCTTCTGGTCCTCAGACAGGAGCCTTGGCACAAACTTGGCTGCGATGCGTCGCATGTGGAGTTCTTCCTTTAGAATCAGCTGACAGGTCCCAACAATGTCGCACAAGTCGTTGATGGTACGACGTCGATCTTCGTGAATGGCCTGCCGAATCTTCGTACCATTTTCGGGCGTTGTGCTCGAAGATGGTCGTCCAGAATGCTCGTCATCATCGACAGGGGTTCGGCCCTTTTTAAAACGTGAATGCCACACAAAAGTTTGTGCACGACCCATTTCGAAGTATTTCCCCAAATGCTTGCTTTAGCATTTCATAGGTTTCCGTAGCCGTTTTGGCGAGTCTTTGGCAAAATTTGATTTGTTCATGAAAATCCGCCATTCCGAAATCGCAGGAGGGTCGCTGTAATGCACTACCAAAACGCCCGTAACTAAGAAACAAATGCTAATTCGATGATGCCGGCTGGCACACTGATTCACTATGAATGTAGGCCGCACCCCCTAGCGGCAGAAGCTCGTACTACATCCGGTTCGCCCTCTATTGACACAGTCTTGAAACTTTCCGATCGCACCTCGTATGTTTATCATATTATCTTGCTTAAAATGTAGTTTCTCAGTTTAATTAATGGGTAAGTTATTGTTATGTTATTATTTGGGAACGCAGGTGTAAGTCGAAGTCTGAGATGCCTATTGCATATTGACCTGTGTTTGTGCAAAAAATGTACGTATCAGTCTGTATTATTTATTTTGAAAAACACCCGGGCGAATAACAGGCTAGTGTATCATATTAGCGTAGGTTATGTATGGTTATGAACAAGGCTGTTTAAGCATTATTCTCTGTTCTCTGGTTTTTGACGTAAATACGTCTATATGGAAGGGTCATTCCGCAAAAAAGTGTTACGAAAAAGTGACAGAAAAATGTGTAAGATCCCTATCAAAAATCGACAACAATGTGTAAATATGGACCGACAACAATGGTCAGCTTACGTGCATTGTTATGTTAGCTAGGAATCATATGTTTACTCGGCATTGTTGTGTTACATTACTGACGTCAACAATCCGCTTTTGTAACAAGATGGATGACATTGAAGATAACTTTACATTACATTACATTACTTTACATTACATTAAATTACATTACAGAGGCGTAAATATAATTTAAATACAGAGACGTATTTACGTCAAATTCTCCGGAACCGTGGTTCCACTGTAACTTTTTTTACTCCGTGGTTGTGCAACTTAACACAACATACACAAAATACCACTTTAACCCATGGCACTGCGGTGCATGATGATATGTCATGACGTGTACGTCGATTAGATTTTAGTTTCATCATTGGCCACATAGGAAAAGCGCTACATATGTTTGTTGGTTGGACAGTTTGTGTTGCCCTCAAATGATATTTTGTGTTATAATATATTAGAAAGGCAATATTTGCTGAAGTCTCTTCAGAACACGTAGTAAAATGGTTTTATTGACTATGATTGCAAGGATAGCAGACGGCTTGCCCTTAGCAGCGACTATGCAGGATGATGAACAGGTTAGATTTGTAGCAGTCGTTACATCGATATTTTGCTCATATGACATTGCTTTTTTGTTGTCGTGTAATGTATATCATTTGTAGGGAGATGATTAAATTTGTTGCAGTCGGGGAAAAACATACTGGAGTACCAAAATCAAGCTAAACTGCTATTCCGTAAGCTTAATACCTCAAGCCCGCCCCGTTGCAGTATAGAAACAGGACCATTTTTGTTTCAGTAAGTAGTTTCAATTTCATTTTTGGTCATTAACAATTTTTTTCGCTTTTGTTGTATTGGAATGTGGCAGAATAACAGTAAGAATTGAAGCTTTCATGGCTGCTGAATGTAATGTCTTCTTGGCCAATTAGCCATGTGAGAATGCCATTATAATCCAGTGTACCAGAGACTGTGCTTCCATTATTAGAGGTAGAGATTGTCTCTTTTAACTGACAATTTTTTTAAAGTAAGTGTTTATATAAATCTGATGTATTTTACTGATCTCTGAAAGCAATCTTTTTATTTCCGTACTATTTTTTTGTATCATCTGAGATCTTTTGGTTTTTCTGTATTTCAAATTTTTGCAGCTACCTTATCGAAAATGATGTGTGCTACCTTGTATTAGCAGAAAAGAACTACTCAAAAAGACTTGCATTTTCATACCTTGAAGACATAGCTCAAGAATTCCACTCACAATATGGGAAGAAAGTGAATACAGTAACAAGGCCCTACAGTTTTATTGAATTTGGTAAGAATGAAAAGTTAAATTGAACATATTTGCAAAGAACTTATGAAGTGGTAATGTTACTTTATTTTGTAACTTACAGTATGCACAATTTTTCAGATACTTACATTCAGAAGGCCAAGAAATTATTCACAGATTCACGAGCTCGTCGCAACCTTTCATCTCTTAATACAGAGTTACAAGATGTGCAGAGGATAATGGTTCATAATATTGATGATGTTTTGCAGAGAGGAGTTTTATTATCAGGTAACAGTAAGTCATTGCTAATGTCTCAGAGTAGTATGGATTCACTTTTACATGGACAACTTAGTTTCTAAATAAATTAATCAAAATATGATACACATGCCAATTCATATTTCTTAAATACATGTCAAAATGACAAAATAAGGATTGAGTAGAAGTTATGCAGAGGCAGTGGGCTTGTCACTCACTACTCACAAATGCACACTTTAGCCTTTAAATGACAGGGATTTAAATGGCAAAGTGGTAGCTGCCCTACAGAGTTTTTTTGCAGGTTTATTAAACTTTTGTGCACACTCTACGGAAAACTTTAATATTATCTAAAGTAAACATGATAAATTGACAAAATAAAAGTCATATTTATTTGAATGGAACAGAGAATTCATAGAGTTTTTTAAAAATGCAGTTAATATCTTCATTGCCTAAATAGGCCTTAGTAACTTTACTTTCTTCTTTGGAAGCTCATTCGACATGGTAGAAGCCATGGTTGTGAACTAATGACTGCACAGAAATATTTGTTTCCCCTACTTCAGTGGATACACATTCTTTTCACAGATCATGCCGAGGAATGTGAGTAGCTTTGAATAGGGGGTCTGAAAACGAAGCCGAAACTCACTTGACAATAACAATGTTTATTGCTGTTTATGGTTATATTTCCTGGGTCGACAGCTCAGGTTGAACTTGTCAGAACCCTAGAGAAAGTGATTCAATATTTGCAGCCCCTAAAAGAGGCCAAAAGACGTAGCCAAGTGTACTTACAATGTTGCAAGTTTTTTGTTCCGCATCGGGAACGTTCATAGGGCTGAGTACACAACTTACGTCCCAGACTGGGAACGCTAGTAAGATAAAGGTTAAAGACTAAGAAACCTCCGAAAGGAGGCGGCCAAGAACCACACTGGGTTGTAGAGCCACAGGAAGAAGGTGACTTGGTTTTTCTTAAGTACTGTGTTGCTTTGTTTCAGAACTGGACACTAAAGCCCAGAATTTGTCAATTTTGTCCCAGAAATACAAGAAAGATGCTACATTCCTTAACACCAAGTCAATGTACATGAAAGCAGCAGTTGGTTGCATTATTCTTCTGGTGGTGTTTCTGTACTTCTGGGTTTTGTGAGTTGTGGCATAAAGACTGCTTGGAAGGTGGCTGTGAAGACAGTGCAACACTGAGCATTTTATATGTTATTCTTATATTGTAATTTGGTGAGTCCTCTTTCTGTTATCAGCCTGAGCCAGTTTGCTCTTTTAGAGCAGCACCTGATTTTCTTCAACAAGACATACATTTCATTATTTGGTAAGTGTAAGGCAC
>NW_019059876.1:149819-178266 GCF_000696155.1 Zootermopsis nevadensis | reverse complement strand
AATTTGTAGTTGCTGAAGAAATAGCCTTTACACAAAAGTGTTAAGATTCTAACAGTTTTGTGTGGAGTTTTCCCTGACATTGGAATGTTATCTGGCAGTTTGAATGGAACAAGTTACATAAATTTCTTTTGTTAAATATATCCATACATATTCTGGTTTGTATTTATACTCCCCCATTTGCTCTGATTTTATATTGGATTTGTGAACTTGAAGGCTTGTAAATACTTAGCTAGAAATAATATATATATAATATATAAATAAATAAAATTATGGATAAGGAAAGGCAAGATAAATGGTTCAATAAACTCAAATTTACAATTTGTAATATTTCCTTACTTGGTGCACACGTTTTTTTAGTGCTTCAGTCTTGAGCTGTAACACCTTTGAAACAACTTCCTAGGTTATCATGTACTGTGTAGCTAGGTGGATGGTACATTATTGCTTTTCTGTGTATCACAGAACATGCGGTGTAACAAGTGACTGAACACTGAACAAAGATTAGATTAAATTATGGATTTACATGCTGTGATTTAGTTTGAAGTACTCTACTTCCAGCCTCTAAAAAGTGAAAGATTAGAATATGTAAAGCTAAAGCTACAAGTTTTACCATTTGTTTTATATTGGCATGAAACTTGTCTGAAAGGAATCAGGTATTATATAATGAGTAACTTTACAGTTTGTATTCTTCATATGATATTAAAAATATTTAAGAAATATTATGGGTAGGTGGGACATGTACCATGCATGGGGAAAATGGGAGATTTTAGTGAGAAAACCATGGAAGATACCATTTGGGAGACAGTTCATTATAATTACTTTGAAGCTAAATAATTAGAAACATTTGATCATAATTCTTTATTGAGAATACAATTTATATCAGTCATAGGGGAAAGGTCACAAACATGCTTTCACACCACTGAAACAAAAATTTTACAGTCAATTTCTTATACACATTTGTTCAGAACATCTACACAATTCTTCATCTCAAGACTTAAGTCCTATTAGTACATCATACTGTGGAATATCAAGCTTCGGATACTTTTTCTTACTGCCAACAGAAGTATTATATTCATCTTCACTTTCAGAATAATCAGAGGTGTTAAACAGCAAGTTATTTTTGTTGTTCATGTTGATGGTGGCTTCATTTCTGTCCTTATCCTCCTCATCTGAAATAAAAAAGTGATGCAGGAAATAAAACAAATCATCTTAAAATACTCTTTTCCCAGGTATCCTGGGATGTGGTTTATCTGTATGGAGAGAACCTTATAATTAAGGGAAAGAATAGGATGATAAACAGTGATAATGCATATAAACTTCCATGCCTTTGATGGAATTTGGACCAGAGTCTGCAAGATTCACTCAATCTGCTCACCTTGAACTGTTAAACTATTGGAATTGAATCAGTCATTTGCTTAACCACATCAGTCCATGTCTTTACTGCTCATGAGCAGCCTCTCCCATCTTCTGATTTCTGTAAGAATGACATCGAGTCACGGGCTCATGTTAATTTACTACTATGATTTGTTTCAGGTTTTCACTATAAAGAAACCACTGAAACCATAAAGTGACTTAAATGAGTCACCCCAGTAGTGAAAAAGTCACATAAGGAAATCAGTCATGCAGTGCTCCAATAATTTGTGGGTACTTGTAAAAATAGCATGAGTTTAAAGTAACTTTAGCTTATAACTCTAGATGCAAAATATGACAGTGACATATAACTAAAAAAAGGAGAACCTTGTCAATTATCCTTTGGGAATAATTTGTTAGTTTCCTTGGAAGTGAGTTTTGTGGACTAATGTTTTGAAAATGACTGATTCAGCTGATTGTTGCTATATGCATTATTTTGAAAAATGGTACACTTGCTGATTAGGTTTATTGATTATGTGACAAAATTGTATTATCTTCACTTTAAGATTCATGCAACAATTAGTCTGATGTGATCACCAGAAAGATCACATATACAAGCTGATTAACATTGGCATTGGCTTCTGCATACTGACTGAGAATCATAATCCTAGTTATCTTAAGTAATGATAGAGAGAGATAATGATACAAAACTATAGATAACATGATGTTAATTCTAGCCACATTGTGGTAGGCTAGACTGTGTTAACGAATCTGTGTACAGTAATTCTTATGGTACTCAGCCCATGTTCTTATGAGTGGGTCAGACTGGTTCACCACTTTGCAGATAATGTTGGTGTTAAAGAAAGAATTCCCTCTTTTGGGGGTGGTGGAGGTGGTTGTAATGTCATTGGCCACTTTCCTACCACATTAGATCACTGATTCAGTGGAAAAGAGTGACTAATTTCATTACATAATTAGTAGCAGCCTGAGTGCAGTAAACAAATTATTTCTGCACAGCTGTGCATATCTCT
This sequence comes from Zootermopsis nevadensis, assembly GCF_000696155.1. Next base: position 175,888 of record NW_019059876.1, on the reverse strand, counting down.
CTTGGAATTATTTCCCCATTAATAATGTATCTCATAATATAACAACCTCAGTTTCTTAGTAGTAGACAAACAATAAAACTTTGCAGAATTCAAAAGTTAATGCAGCTCTACATATTTTTTGTATTTTTTATAACTATATAATAGTAGATTATATGATGGATGGTGAAAACAGTTTCTTGATCCAGAATGGCTCTGGTGTCTAACCAGTCTTTTATCCAGCAGGTACTAGAAGTTTATTCCATGGGATAAAATAGCCAGAGTATGAATTGGTCACTCACCTCCATTTTGTGCTGAAATGAAAAATGTGTGACCCTACACACGTACATAGTGTGGGCTTAGCAATAGGAAAACTTATCTTTACATATATCTTAACTGATTAGTACTAAAGTTCACCTGATTCCAGAATAGCAAATGCATCCTTGTGGTCCTTCAGAACAACATATATTGTAGGGAACTCTATTACTGTTTTTTCCTTAAGATTGGCCTTTAAACTAAGTGAGGAGTCCAGCTGATAAAACCATGTTCCAGGTTTCTGTTCAGCTTTGAGCAGTAACAAGAGACCTCTGAGACCAGCAGATTGGTAGTACTGTAACTTATCTTGATACAGTGGGTCACATTCCTTTGGGTCCAGGTAAATGTTTACAAGTTTTGACAATGGCTCACTTTCAAGTAATCTGAAACAATTTATTGTTTGTTAGAGTATTTTAAATAGTTACTGGTACTCAAGCTCACAAATGATACAGTGAACTGCACTGTGAATTTTTCACTAATTAAGCATACACACTGTCCACTATTTATGATCCTCAACCCTAAAAGCCTGTATGGTTAAGTTATGACTGAAGATTTCTTATCAGGGCAAAAGTAAGGAAAAATATGGACAATGATAAATACAGGTTTGTAACATGTGTGAATGATTTAAATCCAGTCACATTCCATTAATTCTGCCTTTATTTCAGCCGTCTCTTTTTGATCTTACTCTCTATTTTTTTAGATATTCAATACATCATTCCCTTTTTTCTATACTTGTCTTGGGTTTTTTGAAAGAAAAAAACTTAACTCAAAACATTTCTTTCTGTTACATAGTAAATGTACTCTGGAGTTGAAACTGGTTCAAATTCAAATACACTCAAAATTTTTTAGTGTCCTACCTTCTTCCAACACATTTTATATTGTCAGCATGGGGGAAGATCCATTCTACCCTCCAGTAAATTAGTTGTTCTTTCCAATTAAAGTATGTTGAATTTGCCTTGCTACGTGTGAAATTGTGTGGCAGGAACTGTAAATTTGTTCTTCTTCTGTGAGCTGCTGCGCGCAGCTTATATAGATTCTGAAAATTGTGATTCACATGAGTATTCTTTATTCTGGTTGAAAACACTGCAAGACTGCATTATTCTTATTCTTATTTTTACAGTCGAACACAACCGTAAAATAATTCCAAATCCATGTTTATGATATCCAACTGTGTAGTATATGTTATTCTCTACAATTACAATGTCTCGTCCTTTTGTCCAGGAAAGATCTATCAAAACACACAATTCTCCTGTAGTTGAGTGGACCTAACTTCTTGGCTTAAAAGACATATGGAGTCATCTTGGAAAATGGCTTTTCAGAAATTCAAGGTGTAAATGTAAGATAATATTAAACTAGAACTTAGACTGAAAATGCAAGACAGACTGAAGTGGCTCAGGATTATGCTGAATAAAAATTTTGATGTGAACTATATTGCATGATTCATAATATGCTGAGCCAAACACTTGCAAAGACTGAGATAGCATTCTACACTTGTTTTAAACTGTGAAATGGATAATATTAAAATCATGAATGACAAGACAACATGGTGGCATAACCCATACAAGTATATTTACTTACGATAGGCAAATCCTTTGATGCAGTGTAATGCTTTGATGGATCTCTAGCATATGTTTCAACATGGCGTGTTGTTTCCTCCAAAAGTCTGTAATCTAGAAAACAAAGTCCATCTCATATAGCAAGCAAGATTACTGTGCCAGAAATGCTAAATTATTCTTTCCTACAACTTGTCTGTATTTCAACATGTAAAAATAAAATCTTTGTTAGAAACAAATCAGGTATGTAAACACAGCTGAAATAACTTGGTGAAAAAATCCTTTCATGTGCTTTTGTGGTTTACTGTGATTAACTTTCAAGTTCCATAAATTATTCTTTTAACAGTTAAAACACCTATCTACCAACTGCTGAGGGAATACTTATGCCATTTAATTTTCCTTAGCAGTATAAGGGAGTGCGGACATTTACATTATTCTAGATGACACTAGGTGGGGCAAGATGCCTATTCTTGTTATAACAAAACGGAGTATGTAGTAACAACATTCAGCAATACTAAGCCACATACCACTTAAGAGGTCTAAATTTGTAAACTCCGAAATACGTTTGTATGCAATCTTGTTCCTTTGTCCATTACAGCCCAGTTCTTTCTTGTGGATGTTTACACATGTTATACAGCATGTCTTAACCTCACATCTTGGACATGTGTATTTTGCCTCTTGATCGTTGCACACTTCACATTTTCCCAACCTAGAATACAAAGCACACATGCATAAAACACTCCTTCAGATAGATATATACTATTTGAGTGGGCCGATTGTCATAATTATGGTGTTTTCACCATACAATCGGGAGAAAGAGACATAACCACAACATTAATTAAGAAACAAACTTTAGTTCACATTCAGAAAGCAATAAAATAAAAATTTACATATACTGAAATTGTCATTTATAAAGCAATGAAACGAGAAAAGTACTACACATTTGTTCTCAATAGTTTTAATTTGCTTTCACCTCTTCCATGCACCTACAGACGACATCTTTGTTTATAACTCAGGGCAGTTTCAATCAGAGATGGTCGAACAACATCTTCTAAGCATACGAAAGTTTGAAAGACTCTCGGGTTACAAGCCGCGTGAGGTGGCTGAATGGTTAATAAACCATGTTTTCTGACAACAAAATACGCACATTGAATAATTCTACATTATTTTTATTTTACAAAAAACAAATTTGGCCAAAGGGGGCCAAGGGTAGGTTAGGTTAGGTTAGTATGTTTGAACTTCACTTCATAGCATGCAAATAATGCTTTATTAAGATTGTATTACTAGATATTATTGTGAATGTGAGAATTTTTCTATGTGCGTATTTTTTTGTGCGAGCATTCGTCCGTGCGAGCATTTAAACGTGTGAGAATTTTTCCGTGTGTGCATTTTTCATGCGAGCATTTATGGCTGTGGGTTTTTTTCTGTGCTTTAATTTTCATGTGGGTTTTTGTCATGAAACCATTTATAGTTAGGTTTCCATGGGTTATAGTGAATGTTCGAAACCGATAAATCTTTGCTATCTGTGGCTCTTCATTTGTTAAATACATCTATATGTTTTCATTCTGTGATTTGAAACTTCATCGACTACAAAGAAAAATGGCTGCAAATAGTGGTGGTGTAGAATGGGCTTCAATAGTGAAACCAATTTTGGCAGCATCATATGGTTCTTTTAACAAAAGTGATGTGCTGGAGCTTGTGAAGGCTATTAATAGAAGGTAACTTGAATAAAATTTGTGTGTTAAGAGCATTTTCAGTAAATGGTCGAATGTACTTTGTTCCGGAATGTAGAGACGAAATAGAAATTTTGGTCGTCCAAGTAGATATTGATATATATCAAACATGTGACAAGTTCGAAGTTTAATATTGTTTTTAATGAACAAAAAGTTATTTGTGGGTCCCATTACTATTGGTTTAAAAAGTAGGCCCACGTTCCTTGCCAAAAGCTGATCAGCAAAAGGCCACTAACAGTTGTAACAAGTGCTTATAATAAATTTTAGAATCCTTCTGATGTAGGGTGCAACTAACTCAGCAGTAAAAATAATGTAATTTTCCAGGTTCAGTTTATTATCAATTTGGAGGCCAAGGAACTTCATAGTTTTTTCTTTCTGTGTGGATTGATTCTTCTTCTTCTTGTAACCTCAAGTATTTTATAAAACAAACAAAAAATTGACATTAATTTAAAGTACATGTCCTATCACCTTTTTGTGTGAAGGTTTTATGATTTACCATTTTAGTCTGGAAAGTTCAGGTTTTTTTGAAACAATAATGTACACAGCTTTGTTGTTTACTGATAAGTGCAAGCAGATTTCCAGTATTTTGCCAGATACTTCACAGAGTATAAAAGATATTGTAAAGTAAATGGTGTTGATGAGTTATTCTATTTTCTGTCATGCACAACTTTTCTGTGCAGTGAGAATGTCAGGAAATTTGAGCTCCATGTAAAGTAATAGTTATATATGTACTTTGACAAGTCTTCCAAACTGTGTTTGATGTGTGTAGAATTTCCAGTATCTGATTTAATTGTAATCTTTGTGCAGTTTTAAAATGAAACATGCAGGTAGACACATTGCCATTTCCTTCCTATTATATGTTTATTCTGTCTATTGCATGTATGCATTGAATGCATAAAAATACATGGATGATAAATAAAATTGTTTTATTCCTGTGTGTATTGCAAGTGAATCAACTTTTTCCCTTTGTTAATAAACATGTAGAAAACTAGCAAATAATATTTGTTTGACTTGTTACTCAGAACATGGTATGAGAATAAGTTAATATGCTTTCTGTGAACACGTAACTAAGCAAGTTCTTTGATTTCTTTACCAGTGAAAGTGAGCTTCTGAATCATGAGGATGAATATGAAACATTCTACACAGCATTTGCAGCATTGGCTGCAGATTACATTAGTTCAAGTGCTAGTACATGTGAGTATTTTAGAGAATTTAATTGATTACCAACAAAAAAACCCATTCCTTGCCCCGGTTTTCTTTAAAGTAAGCTGTTTGGAAACTATGAAATTGAATTTTTATGTGTATGATAAATTGTCTTGTATTTTAATCTAGATTGTTTTGTTATTGTTGTCTTATCATTTGTTTTTCTTATAGTATGTAAGAGTCAAGTGGGAGTTGTTTGCCAGGCATGCCGCATTCTGCTACAGTACCTGTTGTCTCACTTACAAGCACAGAGCACTGGTGAAACAGTGGCAACAACAGGTGCTATGTTGTCTCCAAAACAGCTGCTTCTTCCAATACGTGCTCTTTGCAGTGCGGAAGGAATGCTTCAGCGGGCTGATCAAATATCTCTTACTGCCATAATGAAAAATGCGAAGTTACCTGCCCACATTAAAACTAGTACACCAGGTACATCACATGTTTTAACTCATTGGGTTATGTATAAACATGCATATTTTTGTGCATTGAAGCAGCAGTGAGCTGCCTTTCTTTCATGAGCGATTTAAGCCTTTCCAGTCCCACTTTCTTTCTTCATATCTGCAAGTGGTTTGGTGCAAATAAAGTTCCTAGAATTATGATAATTACTGTCTATTAAACTTAAGCTACTTGACATAAACTGGAGGTTTGTCAGTACAAAATTATAGTACATTAATAATGAGATGTGTCGCCCTCGGTGAACTAGTGGTTAGCTTGATAAAAATCCGTAGCACAATTTCCTTCGGAGGGGAAGTAAAGCCGGCAGCCCCATGTCATAGATTTACGGCATGTAAAAGAACCTTACAACCATGATACAAGATGTTTTGTAAGCAAAATTCAGTGGCTATTTCTCACCGAAAAATCTCCTGATTAACTGCTAGATGGCTCTGGCAGTCAAATCAGGATTGAATAGAAATTGTGCAGAGTTAGTGGGCTGGTCACTCGCTGCTTCATGCACGATCAAGACCAAGAAACCTCCGAAAAGGAGGCTGCGAAAACCCACAACAGGGTTGTAGTGCCGAGAAACAACAACAATAGTGAGATGTCTGGAGAAATATTTACAATTTTTCTCCTTCCATCTGGAGCCTTTCAGTTCAAGTAGACTGCAACAATTTTGTGCTTTTTGTCTGGGTGGGGCAAGATGTGCATTTTTCCACCCAGCTTGTCAGAAGTGGGAAGCTACTCTCTCTGTTTGTCTGCTGTACTTCAAAAATTCTCATTGATCTCTATTACCAGTTAATTCCTGAATTTTGTATGAGGCAGGGTGTTCGTTTGATAATTTTGCCACATATGTATGGAGAAATTTATTTAATGTATGTCCATTACTGAAAGAACAGTTTTATCTACCAATCTGGTGTCTTGCAGTTATGTTGGGATGATCAATAATCAAAGTGATTATATTTTAATTGATACAAGGATACATTTAAGTGTAATTGATATCTGACTTTACAGATGGGTTGACTGTGATTTTGACCATGTTTAGGGACTGCAAAGAATTGGGGTAATTACCAAGTCAAAAACATAGAAGGAAGGAATGTGAAATGAAGAAATTTTATATCAGAAAACTGGATGGTGTAGAACTTTTAGCATCTGCAGTTTTGCATTATGGGATGACTAAAGAAAATACATGCATAATTAAACTAATCTTAATATTGTATGGGAAAGGATCTTTGACAGTGTCAAAATATCTGAGCTTAAATGAATCTAAGGTGTAAGAATTTTGCAAAATAATCCATTGTTTATAAAATGTGGTCTAAATTAGAATGCATTGAGCAGTGTTCACAGTCTTGTTTATATGCATGATTTATATATTTTAGATAATTATTTCAGTGTGGAATAAAAGGAAGGAATATCTAAAATATGTGAGTGAGGTGGAACCAAACAGTGAAAAAAAGAGTTTTTTATAAAGACATAAATTACTTTAAAAAGTATGCAAATGGATATTTCACCTAATATGATCAAAGCATACTTCATTGGTGATGTTTTTTGGTGGTATATGCATTTTTATGATTGCATTGCATTGCATTGCTCTATCTTCTAGGGGAGAAAGAAGTTTCTGTCAAGGAACCAAAACGATCTCGATCAGATTTGTCTGCTTCAATATTAGAACAGTTGACAACACCATTGCATGATTTTGTTGTACCAAGGCCGCAGTTGCCAGAAAGTTCTGAGCTGCCTGCCAATAAAGTAATGGAATCCAACAATCTGAGTACAGGTGCTGACCCAGGACAGGATACCAAGGTATGTTTTCTTGTTGAGATAATTGGTTTGAACCTAATTTTCTGGGTCTGGAGGTAATGTTTGTGTTTGATGCTGTCTCCACAGTTATGTGTATGATGAAGTTTATAAATTAAATATTTTTAGTGGGAATTGCTCTTTAGAACGGGGAACTGGTTCTTATCTCTGTTTTACAATTTATTTTTATTAACATTCATTAACAGGGAAATACCCTGATGATGGAGTTTGTTACCTAGTGAAACTTCTGTTGCTGGTGCTTTGAGTGTTTGTTGTATACTACAGTTACTATTTCTAGTGCTCATTATTGAAGTTCCAGTGTCCATTACTGGCAGTGTGACAATTTTTACAAATGAAACTCTTTTATTTTCCGTTTAAGAAAAATATTTTTTATTGTTTTAAACTACATTTGATTCTGTATACTTCTTGAAATTCAGATTCATCAGCCAAAAGAAGAATATTTATTTTAAGTCAATTTATAGTGTTAACATTTGGTGTAAGATTAACTGCACTTTATGATAAACTTGGGGATTTAATTTGCTTCATACCAAACATATTTTTTTAAGTTTTCTTCACATTCATTTGTTTTCTTCCATAGAATCTGTTCATCCAGAAAAATGTTGCAAGCCTTCAAGCATTGCGTGCTGGTCACATCTTGATTGACATGTGTTTGAATCTACCACACTTAACTCGTTACATTCACAAGTATCGTGATGCTGTTGCTAAGAAAGGCTTCAGTCTTCCTGCATCCCATTCAGAGGCTACATTAGTTAGACACAGGTAACTTGTGTCATATATAATTATGAGAGTGGTACAATGAAGGTAACTTGTGTGGTATTTAATTTTGAGAGAGTGCAATTAATGAGCCAGGGTAGCTCAGTCATTATATTGTGTGACTTTGGACTGGATGACCAGGATTTGATCCCTGGCAGGGGCAAAGGATATTTTGCCTAGCCTCTATGTCCATGCTAGCTCTTGGGCTTACCCAGCCTCCTATCCAGTGATATCAGGAGGTTATTTTGTAGGGAATAAAGTATGGCTGAGGCATGATTCTGACCTCTTGCCTCATCTAGCGTCAGGAAAATATGACCTTGCTCCCTCAAGTGATTTATGCCATGTGGTGGGACAACTTCACTTTACAGTAATGTGAACCTTTCTCATGTTCAGTATGGTACTGTGATTTGTAGAGGATAAGATTTTTACTTTCTGAACATTTTTAATTATCTGTTTGTTGTTACAGTGGTACTGCATTTAATATTTTCTCTCAGTGACATTTTAAAATTGTCTGAATTTATTGTTTCCCTGTCAGTGTGTGTGTGTGTGTGTGTGTGAGTGTATGCACACCAAAATATAAATTAACAAAAAATTCAGATATATCAGCCAAAAAAGTGCAAGTCATTTGTTGTGTTCTAGTTTGATGGTTTCTTTATTTATGGTTTATATTTGGGATTTTGTGGGTTTGGTATTGCAACCACCTGTTTTTATATTTCAGAACATTTTGCAAAATGTCCCTGTTGCTGCATTTCCTGTATTGTACAGTTTGTTTATTCTGCCAAATAGTGCCATGCATTATACAGTAATTATGTTGCTGACGAATTACAATCGTGGTTTTCAGCCTTCAGGCTGTGGTGAATGACATTAGTTTAACATGGAGTGCCCTATCACTCCCAGTATTAGAACCACTGACTCCAGAGAAGTTAGAGAAGCTGTGTGTCCTCACTATGTCATGTTTGTATTGTGCTGTTTCAAATGCAACAGCCAGCAGCTTGCTAGGCATCTCATCTGCTATTTCACCTAAGTACACAGGAACTGCCTCAGGTAAGTCAGAATTAGAGATTAACAGATTTAAAGTTGATGATTTCTTGCAATTTTTGATATTGAAACAGATTATCAGTTTTTCATTAATCAGCTCCTCTCAAGATGGGTCAGTCCATTTCATATCAGGGGGATTGCAAAGGGGATCTGAAGTTACCCATTCTGTCATTTGTCCTACCATTTTCATGTGTTATCTATACTATTTCTTTAATCTTTTGTGTCCTCTGTCAGTCCCCTTTGTATGCTAATGCCTGTCACATCATGCCTATATTTACTATATCATTCTTATACTTGGGTTTGCTGTGTTTTCATGCCATTCCTCTAGTTTTCTGTATTTCATAGATACAAAGACCCAGTAGAATTGTAAAACTCCTGTCTTTCCTCTATTTGTGGTGCTGTCTCGTGGTTGTCTATAGTCTTTCTGGTCTGGATTTTTGGATGTCATGTGTCCTTGTTGACTAGATTTTTGTTACCCTACAAGCTTGTTTTATAACTTGTACAGATATATTTGTTTGGATGAAAATTGGTGTTGAATATTTGCAGGTGCTTCTGCAGTGAAAGGTGGAGATGATGAAGGAGGTGCAGATAGTCATGCTATAACTGTTGTGGAGAAAGCTTTGGAGATATTCTCATTGGTGTCTGGAGTCATAAAGATTTCGACTAGGGCCGGAGGACATGTATGTTTATCTGGCGTATTTAATTTTATTGTAAAGTGTGAAACTTCTTTGTGTTGTTCCAAAACATGTTTTATTATTTTAGATACAGTTTTTCAAATTTTTCAGTGATTTGGAGAATTTGGAATGTGTGTAGGTTTTCTGCTTTCCTTACATTTTATGTCTTTACTATACCTGTGTAATAATTGTTTAATCTTAATTGTTTTGTGTAATTAGTGATAACATAGATCGAAGGTGTTTGAGAGAAAAATTCTGAGGAGAATATTTGAATTTAAGAGAGGACATAACAGGAGAATGGGGAGCTTCATGATTTGTACTATTCCACATATGTTATTAGGGTGATTAAAACATGGAGGATGAGATGGGTGGGTCATGTAACATGCATTGAGAGATGAGAAATTTTAATTTTAGTTTAAAAACCTGAAGAAAAGAGGTCACTTAGGAGACCTAGGCTTGCATGGAAGGAAATATGAATTTGCATCTTAAAGACTGGAAAATATATGACGCAGTGTGGGGCCTTGGTGGAAGGCTGTTATGAACTCTGTAATGTTCCATAATAAGCAGGGTATTTCTTGACTAGGTGTATGGTAACAGCTTCTTTAACTCTGCTGCAGTAAGTTAATTAGTGACTACTGATATAACATTTGTATTCCTTTTAAGTTTAAAATATACAGAAGAATCCATATATATACTATACTGCATTAGATATTCTGAAATTTTGGGTGTGGTGTAAAGGTGGTGGAAAGGCATGTGTACTGTCCACCGGCCAGGAGAAAATCCCTGCAGGGGGAAGGCAGTTCTGGTGTGGTGCAGGGGAAATGTTCACTATCAGGTGGACTAGCGGGCTGCTATTGGTGGGAAGTATGACATGCCAGAGAGTTTCACTACTACACACAGACTGAAAACATCAAGCAGTTAAGAGTAGTGCGTAGTGAGTGCACCTGCCCTGTGTTCTGTGGGTGTTGTGATAATATTCTAGATTCAATCACTGTGCCACTGTGAGGTAATCTTAAGGCTATACCCATTAGAATACATGAAAGACTGTTGTCTGTTGTTTGTTCAGTGGTTGTGGGTTGAATACTTTTAGGATGGCTAGTAGCAACTCATCGTGAAATCTTGCGCATGCGCGCATATCAAAATTCTAGCAGGGATTTTCTCCTTGTTGAAGCATAGGACATGAGCAATGATGAGGATACCATTTTGTTTACAAACATCCACTTTCCCATGAGGTATGGTTAGAAGTTTTCTTTTATTTTCATAATGGTCTTATTTGACTGTTTTCATTGAAAAATGTGTTTTTGATGATATGACATAGATTTGTGAATAGGCAGCTAAAGCATATAATGTTTGAATGCCAACAGGAGCTGGTCATAACTTTGTAATTTACCACAGTTTGTAGGATTATATTTGTACATGTTTTGTTTCGCAGATTTTACAAAACCATTTGCTTATTGGAGTGTGGGTACTAATCACAGGACTTCAGATGCAGTTGTCAGCATCAAGCTTCTTGGCAGCTGATAAAGGCAAAGATGAAAAGGGAAAATCTCCTAATAAGTTACGTGAGGGCTCCAGCAGGATTAACCTTATGAAAGTGTTGGTAGATTTTTCTGTTCCTTTTATGAGTGATTTTAGTGTTTGGTTAAAAATTTAATGAAACCGCAAAGATATATGATTGTAAAGTAATTAATAATGTAAAGTTATCTGATTTTGAAGTGATTAACTGTTGCTGACATGTGGATGATTATTAATTTGATACACAAATAAAATGAACTCCATAGTTTGGTTGGACAGAAAATTGATATAATTTGGTGGAAAGGAAAGGATATTTTGTATTGATGGGAAGCTGTATCTGAATCTATAAGAAACAGGATTATTGTTAGCAGAGTTGCCACCTTTGGCTGGAATAATTTGCTATAGTGTTGTGCTACAGTGAAGAGTATTTTATGTATATGGACTTTAAAGTAACCCAGTTTGTATTTTCAGTCAACAGGGTTTTGGAGTGTTGTCAGTGGCATTGGCATCACATGCATTGACCATGATGTCAGCACTTCTAGATGACCTCCAAGTAGAAACTGCTTGCTGTCAGGAGTCTCTGAATCAAGGACCAGAACTGGAAGTAGAACCAGCAAGTCTCGACATTCTCAGCCAGTTTACTGCTCTGCAACGTGTAGCTAAATTTCTTGCTGCTGCTCCACTCAATCAGCTTCTTTTTTATCTTGCTACCATCAGTTACAGAAAGGTGCTATGTTATGGAAGCTTATTACTTTCCCTGTATATCTGTTTTTTGTTCCTATATTGTAAAATCAAGTGCCAATGCCAGTGTAGAATCCTAAAACAGGCAGTGCCCTCCTCCTACCTCTTTCCTGATTCATTTGTCATACTATTTGGCACTATATAACCTAGGCAGCTGATAAAAATCGTTCAATAAACCCAGAATCTGTCCAATCACATGTGAACTTACAAAGACAGCCGTTGCATTATTCATTCAAAACATAATGTACAAACACAAAATTCATTATAATTTTCACAAGCCTTATTCCTCTTTCATTAATACATTGGTTGTAGATTAAACAAACTGCCATGCAGGTCTTGACTTGTCTGTTGTATCTACTAAAAATATTTTTATTATATTGTTTTCTTTCAAAGAGAGTGTAACAGCTGTTCACTCATATGCTCCATGTTACTGAGTTTGTGCGTATAGTATATGTTTGTGTATACCATATTATATACTTGGCTTTAATTTATCAACTTTGTTTGAGTAGGAATATGCCCAGATTATCTACATTGATGTGTATTTCCATGTAGGCTTGCACTCTGAAACGAATCCAGAAACATCCACCAGAAGGAGACACTTTTAGCACCTCAGATTCAACTACTTATTATGAAGATGATTTCAGCTGCTCAGAAGAAAGTTCAGCAGATGATGGTAAGTTATAAGTGTTCTATTCAATATGTAGTTTAAAATATATAACTTTTTTTGAATCATTTTAGAGATTCAAAACAAAATTCCAGTATGTGTAAAATTGACCAAAAGTTTACATTTCTATTCAGATGATGATAGTGAACCAATATTAGGACTGTGGTTTGAAGAAACACTGGCACCTCCTGAGACACCTCCAGGATCACATGTGGCTCAGTCAGCAGCAGATTCTCAGGAAGGAGCTGGGAAAAACACAGACAGAGCAGGCTCTATTGTGCCTGAAAAAGGGGAACCTCATGGTGTAAGTGTTGCTTTCAGTTTGTAGATGATAGTTTTCACTAAACTTGATTATCATATTATTTGAAGGGGCAAAATCTTGATGAGATTGTGTTTCTTGATTGTTTATAAAGTTATGCAGAAATGTATATATGTCAGTATATGAAGTGCTTATATCGTGTTCTTGTTTCTGTTGTGTAGTACATACTCCTGGCATCACAGATATTTCAATTCATGAACAAGTACTTACTAAGCAGTGAATCACCATTCATTGTACGTTACATCCAAGGAGGACTGGCAGAACAACAAATGGTGATTTTGGCAGCCATTATCAGGGATCTGGATAGGGAGACAGCTCGTACAGAAACAGGTATAATACCTTTTCTCAGGACACATTGAACAGTTATTTCAAGTAATGGGTGCAGAATGGCCACTTCGAAACAGCAGGAGTAGAAGGTAGAACTCTTTAAGCCTGCTTTCCTGTTGTGCAGATTTCCAGTCCTACAAATTTTGTGTTAATGTTTTATTCAGGTAATGTAATTTTATAACCTGACAGTAAAAGGCAGATTAGCATTTTCTTTATTGTTTGAATCTGTGAATATGTTACAATATAGATTATTATTTTTCTTCCTTTTCAGGAAAAATGTTTTACTTAAATACAGATTCTATGTTAAATTTGTCAGATATAACCGCAGAATCACTATATTTATAATTTGTTGACTTGTAAATAATGTTTTATTATATATATAAAATTTCATGATGTGTATGATTGTGATCTTTCTCCATACCAAATTTCATACTCATAGCTCCAGTGTTTCATTGGTTATCACCATCAACCTGGAAGCTAAATTAAATCTTTTATGGCTGTTATTTTATTTTACATTCTGCAAAAAATATTGAAGCAGAAGTCATCTACTTTCTAAAGATCTGCTACCAGGACCCTACATTAAGTGGCATTATTCTCTCTCACTTAAAAGATCTTAATGTTCTTATTATTGGTTATAGGAAATAAGGAAGTGAGGTTCAGATTGCCTCCAGTAACTTAATATTCAAAACATACCAAATTTTATGAAAAATTGGTGGTTAATTGGTTCAGAAGTTTCAAAGGGGGATGTACATATGGATACAAGTGGATGCACACAAACACATAGACCTTGGGTTTGGTCTAGTTTTGCTCAGTCATGGTTTGAGTCTTCTGCAAGGAATGGATGTGTTTGTATTCAACATTTCTAGTTATCTTAATTATCTGCATAAACTTCCACTTCAAGCCAAGTGATAATGGAGTTATATATCAGACAATAATGATGGTTTATGTTAAAGAACATTGCTCTGAGAGGATGAAGCTGCAGTATGAGGATTGTCAAAGCTGATAATAAGTGATTGATTATAAAATTTACGTATTACATTTATTCAGTAAAATTAGAATTTTTTTCATGCATTTATGCTTGTGTTAAGGAAATCTGTAGAGATCATTAATGTTTAATAATTTTTGCTATTTTCTGATGACAAAATGTTCGCTAGTTGTGACTTCACATGGATATTATGAAAGGAGATTGAACAAATAATTTGTAGTCATCTAAGAGTCTTAGTATGAAATATTTGTGTTATAGGCAGGGAAAAAATTAACATAAAACTCCTACTACTAGAAATAATTGGCATTGTTTTATATTTATTTGCATCTATCTGTTATGGAACAATAGAATATTTGTTTCAGTGTTCATGTTCTAATGGTTTAGTAAGTTTACTTTGTAACTGACCAGCATATTTATTTAAAGACAAACATTCCTGTATTTCAGGCACAATTTCAGTATACTTTGGAGCAGTGCTTGGGAATCTGTACAGTGAGTTTTCTCAGGCTCTTACAAGATACACTCATAATTTGCTGGCACGTAACATCTTGACTGAAAGTCTTCAAGGGACTCTTTTGAATCATCTTTGTGTAAGTCCTTGGTCCCAGGATACCAGTAACACTTGGCCTCTGCAGGTTTACCCAAGAACACTGGCTGTTCTGGCACAGGTAATTCCATAAGATTTTGGTAAAACACAGTTTACTGTTTTGAGATGCCTCATTCTTGATCCCAGAGTTGGTTTTTTCAAGTTTATTTTCAGCATAGTATCAATGTAAATGGTCTGTGAATTGTTAGTCAGTTTACAATATTAAAATAAAAGAATTAGAATTTCTCTCACTTCATAATTTGTGTTACATGTGTATTGATGCTAGTCACACAGACATTTGTCATTAATAATGCTGTAACTGATTTTTTATGGAGAAAATGTAAATTAATCAAAATTAATTGTGAAGCTAATCTAAAAATATGACCTGATTTGTTTAAATTTCCCGGTAACTAATTTTGTCACTTATACTAGGCTTTGACTGTATAGGCAGAATGGAAGAAATGGGACTATTCTGTAATATTCAGTGATTATCCTATAATATACTGGATTTGCAGTTGGTTTATGATACATTGTATTTTTATTTGTACCAGAAAGTTTACATTTACTGCTGTTGTTTTTAGCAGACGGGATGATTCTTGTAATGGTTATATATACACTACACTTGTCTTTTAAAATACGTTGACATTAGGTAAAATGTGGGAGTACCTGAGAATGAGGGGAAAGATATGTTACAAACTTTTTATATTTTAAATAACATGTAAATGTGTCCAAGGCAATAAACAGAATTTATAAGAACAAGTGCAAACTGCCTAGACCTGCCATGGATTACTGACACTGAAATAGGAGACTAAGGTTTTCTCACAAAGGTACTGGACAAATTCTTACAGGCAAGTAACAGGATGCATGATGCTGTATGAGCAAGAAGTAGGAACTTTAAATTAAAACTTTAAAAGTATGAATAATACATTATTTGAATTATTGTAATTGTCATTTTCAGGTTTTATTGCTGAAGTCACAGCAGGAGAAGGAAGCTGCTTGTATCAGTATTTGGCATAGACTAGTTAACACATTGGTTGAAAATGTTTGTAATCCACCTAATACCTTTGAAGTTGAAAATGAAGGTGAGTGTCCATCCACTAACTTAAAATACAATTTGTGTATGTGGTTGAGTGAGAAGTGAAGGAACTTTTGTCATAACAAGAACAACAATAATGAATAAATGAATTAAAAAAAATGTGGATGCATTTGATGAAGTGTCAGCGTAGTTGATGATAACTGTCTTCTAAGATAATGTACCATGTATTTTAAAATTGGTCTAAATATAGTTTAGACCAATTTTAAACCATTTTGATTAAATGAATTAATTTCCCTGTTGCCACTGATGATAACCTCTTGAGGTTGAAACGCGTATGGCACTAGTGTCTTTTTTATAGTGTTAATAGTTGTTTATTTGCTTATTTTATATTCTAATACACTAAACTTATTTGTAAGATCATCTTGCTTCCTTATTCAGATAGAAGCTTTTGAAAGGAAGTAGACTTCATAAGTTTTACTGTGCTTTTATGTTTTCAGATCTGAATGTGGAACATGCCCAACTTCTTCTGTTTTTGTTCCATGCATTGAACCTAATGCAGAAGAAGTCAGTGCTTTTGCTGACTGCAGGAGGAGTTATCCGTTGCTCTGAGATAGTGAACCAGCCCATGCGTGATTCTCAGCTTTTGCATTTGTCCCGTCTATTGTTGCTTCTGGAGTATCTTATGAAACACCTTTACGATGCTCCTCCAGCTCTTCTGGAGCAGGTAATCAGGCTTCAGATTGTTACAAATACAGTATAATTACTTTTTGTCTTCATAGCATGGATAATTAGTCATGTTCAGGTATTTTGAAATACGTTACAGTGAAACCTCGATGCATCGTTTTCGGCGGGGGGGGGGAATAAAAACGATAGATGCGGGAAAACGATAGATGCGGGAAAGCATTAAAAATTTTAAAAAAAACAATGTTTCTCTTTCAAAGTTACTTCTTTTTACCAAAAAAGTCTTTAATGGACAACTGGTTTGTCGAAACTTTACGTTTTAGACCAAACAGAGTACTTTCCACGTTCAAAATGTTTTCCTCGTCACGTTCGCTAATATTATGGGCATAAAAGAACGACTTCACTTTTGCCAATGCAGCGTGTGCTTCGGCAAAACTCGGCACAGCTTCGGGCTCGCATTCGTCGTCTTCCTCACCGCTCCCACCCCCTTCGCGATCGTCACACAACTTATCAATCGTGTCGACTCCGCATGTATTTAGCAAGCTCGCTGTCCACTGCCGCGTAGTCACCAAATTTAACCACGTCTTTCACGGCGCCAAATCTATTCCAGTCTTCGTGAAAGCCATCATGCTCATCCACACTGACGTTAGAGTCTGCTTCTGTGCGAAGTTCACACCCGTAGCCACCTTTGTGAAAACAATTCAGAACAGTTGGTTGGGAGACATGCCGCCAAGCTGCCACTGTGAAATGAATTGCTTGTAGCACGTCAATTTTCATGTTGACATCCTTCCCAGCATCCAATGCACATACAGCTGTTTGCATAAGGCGCTTTCTATACAACTGCTTGAAAGATTTTATGATGCCCAAATCAAGCGGTTGCAAGACGCTCGTGCAATTTGCTGGATACTGCACGACTTTCACATTTCGTAGAAATGTCGTGTCCTTCGGATGAGCGGCACAATTATCAACAAACAGCAAAATCTTTCTGCCTTGTGCGCCCATGGAGGCATCCAGAGAACTTAAAAACGCCGTAAAGATGTCTGTTGTCATCCAAGCCTTTTTGTTGGCGTGATATTTCACCGGAAGTTTTTTCATGTTTTTGAAACAACGCGGTTTTCGTGATTTTCCAACTACAATCGGAACCCGTTTGTCACTACCGTCACTGTTAACACACAGAAGAACAGTAATTCGGTGTTTTGCACGTATTCCCCCGTGGCAAGATTCACCTTTCAATGCCAGAGTCCTATCCGGGAGGGCGTTGTAGAAAAGTCCGGTCTCATCCGCATTATAAATGTCCCGCGGCTCATATCCCTCCAGCAGTGTTGGCAGTCTCTCGAGCCACAGCTCCGTTATTTCCACATCCACAGCAGCACTTTCGCCTTTCCTTTGTCCTTGTAATAAAAGCATTTGTGAAGAAATTCACACTGCACATGCCATCTGGCATCGCTGGAACGAAATATGAGTGCACCCTAATTAAAATCGTAAAATTTCTGACAATGAGCACCGCCATTCACTCCAACTATCACCCCTGCACCGCTGACCCTCATTCCAAAAGAATGTGCTGGTTGGGCGACATAACAGGTTACCGCTACTGTGTATTCCAAAAACATTGTGCGTCTTTCGGAATTAAATTCTAAAAATATCACGTAAATTTCGTTACAATTTCTCAGAAACGATCATTGCGGGAACATTGTGGGCCGGGACTAAGATTTTTGATGCGATAAAACGATAGTTCGAGGAACGATAGAAGCGGGAAAATGTAACATTATTTTATATGGGATGTATTCGGGACCGAACAAAACGGACGATGCATCCGGGAAAACGATAGTTCCGGGAACGATGGATAGAGGTTTCACTGTATTATAAGATTTTACTTCTATTTATGCCTAGATTATCCAAGTGTTCTCTTCCCTTTGGGTGTCCTGTCTACAATTTCACTTTTATTTTCTCTCCACATGTGCTACATGTCCCATCCATCTCTTCCTCCAAATAATGAAAGGCACAAACTGGAGTTCTCCATTGTCTGATTACTTTCCCTCTTAAGTCCAAGTGCTCCATCACATTATCGACACCCTCAGCCCATGTTCTTATCTTAGGATGAGAGGTGAAATTTCATAACTGTATAAACAAAGATAAAATAGTAGATATGTGTATCTGAATCTTAAATATGAAGTTTGTCTTAATTTATTTTTTCACTCTGTGAGATTCGTCTATGATACTGAACTTCCAGAGAAATTTAACCCAAGCATTTTAATTCCTTTTTCCCATTTCCTGTATTCCACTTTCAGTGAAATTAATGGTTGCAGATAATTTGTAATGCCAGTTATTGTTGTGTATGCTTTGTAAAATTGAATATGGCTTTTAATATAAAGCTTGAGATACACAGTACTTTTGTTGACTGCTTGTAGACTAGATTTATCTTGGTTGAAATAGGATCTAGTGGCACTTGTGAACACAATGATGAACCTCAGTATTTTGCTCTGGAGTTAGTAATATGGCCCATGTACACTGAAAGAAATGATGAAGGTTTTAAGGTATTTTTTCATCTTTATTAAACAGAGTAAAATGCTATGAAATAGTGGTAAGGGTATTGAACTGTAGTTTCTCAAGAATTAAAGATGAATAGTTAGAGGCAATGCAAGCATAGATTTGCAAACAACATTATGAAAGTGAACAGAACAGCTTGTTAGGCAGGAAAATATGAAATTCAAGCAATAAGGAAAGTATCCAGTATGCCAAAGAGCATACATCCTATGAACAAGATATACTAAAACAGAAATCAGTACGGGTAGCTCTCGATTTACGCCAGGGATGCGTTCCTGGACGAACCGGCGTAAATGGAATTGGTGTAAATTGAAGCTCTTTTATAATATAAATCAATGGGAAGTCAATGCCATGCATTCCCAGCACCCAAACATTGATGAGTAATATAATGGCATTACATTTAAAGCTCTGAAATAACGTAAATAAAATAAAGGGAATTTAAAAAATATATTTTATACACTTACAATTGGCAATTTGTTGGTCCCGCGATTGACTGCGATTCTTTCATGTGACTGATGTGTACAGTCATTGTTGCTGTTATGCGATAGTTGCATTCATGTAAGACGCTGACCTATAGAAAATCGCGTAGTAAAAATAACCCCGGTACTTCCGCAGAGATTAAATTAGTCCTTTGGAAGTTTAAAGTGCCAGGAATGAAATTGCATAAGAGCAAACTCACATATGCAAAAGTTTGCATTTCACAAACAGCTTTTACTGATTTGTCGACCTCATTGGAGCAAATTTGCGTCAATGAAACATATGTAATTGCAGAGATGACTGTATTTATAATTTTTATTGAAAATCAATGATGTAAGAACTACGATTTAGTATAAGAAGCAGTACAAGAAACATTGTAAAACGTTATAAATAATAGTAAAATTTTTTCTTCTTCACTTTTTGACTTGCTGGTTTCAAAATCGGCATTATTCTGAATTGGCGCAAATTGAACCGGCGAAAATCGAGTGCTACCTGTATATTCTTTAATAACTTTGAAAAAGATAAAAAAACTATCTAGGATATATAAATGAGTGTCTGTTATAAATGCAGGTCCAGTGGAACTTGTTCAGTGCGACAAGCATGGTTGGAGATATGTCAGATAACAAAGATGGTTCACGTGTGGCTTCACGCATATACTGTCCTTGGAAAGAAATTGAAGATAATTACCGCAAGTATGGTCCTCAAGATGAATTTTCCATGAAGCCACGATTTTACAGCTTGACTGTTGCAGAAATTAATAACCAGGATACACCAAAATTGGATGGACTGGTAATTTACATTTTTTAAATTAGTTTTTATGATGTATGGTAGAAGTGAAGATCGATTCTGTATATTGACTGTAACAAGTAGATGTGTGTACTGAAGTAGCACCATGTAATGCAAACCCACTTAATAAGAATGCTTTTTTTCCATTTTACTCATCCCAATATTTTAACTTACACAGGAAGGTTGAATGTAGTTTGAACACTCATTTTAAATTGTCTTTGAAGGAAATGGTGATTTTCATAACATTCACTGTAGGGATTAACTAGGTTCAGGTTGAAAATGAAGCAGATTTTGCTATATACTGTAATCAGAAGTAGATGTATTAAAAACTTAACTATGTTGGTCAGTTATAGATGGCCAAAAAATGATCAGATTGTGTGAAAGACACCTCTAAAACCAAATTTTCTTCTGCACCATTTCCTAATAGTAGCATTGTCATGTTTTCTTTTCCTTTATACCCTTACTCTGAGTGCACTATGTGTTATTTCGTTGCATTTTTAATTGGTAAGATCACTGTGTATTGAGGTCTTTCACTTTCTGTCCATTCAGTGCCTTTTGTATTATAAGAATTTGGACTGTGGCATATGTTACATCTGTCTGAAGCTCCATTTGAGACTTTGTGAAGCTCTGTTGCAAACTGAGATACAGAGGTTAAAAATAAAAGTAGTTTTTAACTAGAATACATGATAGAGAGACCATTTTGTTTAGAGAGAGTGAAAATGGTGAATGTATGCCTCAGTTCATGTTTTATTTTGTTGAAATGTTTATGTGTAACCTTTTAAGTGTGAACATACCAGTACATTTGGTGTCAGGGTGCTGCATGGAGTATGAATGCGTGTGTATAATTTAGCACCTTCTGTGGCCTGTAGACTATGCATATACAGCAAAATTCAGCTTTTTAAAGACTAAGTTGCTGACATCTGTTGGGGACTGAGTACATTAACCTCTCAGTTTTTTTCTCTTTACGTCATTTTCTGTTTAGGTTATGAAAACTTGTATAAGTGATTGGATTTTATTGTGAGAGCAGTGTTCTTAGACACTTTTCAAAAAGTACTATGTTCCTTGGTATGTATTTAAAGTCCATACATGTGATATATTAAAAATAAGTTGTTAATTTTTTCTAGGCTTGTAACTTCATTCTTGGTACACCTGATAAGCTGAAATATCCACTGTTGATAGATGCTCTGATAGAAATTCTAAATGTGACAAGTCAGTGTAGTCCAAGCATAAAGCGAGGGGAGAAACTCAGTTTCACTGGCCTTTGCACTATTCAGTACTGTTTTACCATTTGCTGGAGGTAAGTATCTCATTACAGTAATGATAAGCACAGCATTGCCATAAACTGATTATTATTCTTTGGACATTGTCTGTTGTTATTAGCTTTTTTAAATGTGGTGTTTCAGTAGCTTTACCATCATGAGGTAGCAGGATAATAAGTTTCATACTCTTATGGACTTGTTGGTTAGAGCGCTGCACACAGGAATTGAGACTATCTGTAGCCACTGGGCCCACCTGAGTATGAAATGACATCCTTCTGCCAGATGATGGAGACGAGCCAGTTTCTATAACATCAGATTTAAAAAAAATTGTGATCATAGACAATATCCAAAAAATAATGAACATATTTGTGACAAAACACTGTTGACAGTGACATTTAAATTTTGTTTATTTGTGGTAACCACTTACATTTTAAATAAATAAACATGCTTTAACAAGTGATTTTTTAATGTAAAATATAAAAGCTTATAAAAGATGACTGAGTGCAGGAACTGTTGCAATGAGAACTGTGCAGAAATATATAAGGTGCAACCCACAACTTAAAACAAGGCAGCACAAGAAAATGCATAGTTTTGAGATAAATGAGTGCTTTACTTCATTACAGAATATAGTATTGCACCATTTATTCCAAACTTTCAGTCCAAGAATATGTTTGATCTGCATGCAAGTCAGTGCATTATCATTTATATTACAGCAAAAATATGTGTTCCTTGTCAGCCAAATTTTTCACATTGCCATGTAGTTCCAAAAGAATCAATCTATGAACATTTGGGTTACACCTTATGTTCTGTTATTCATTAACAGCATAAGAGCAATTTTGTGTTATGTGTTACAGATTGTTACTCCTGCTGCCACCTTCAACCCCTTATATGGACACACTTTCTGAACCACAGGGCATCACATACCCTCCTATGTTATTGCATTCCTTGATATGGGGTCCGCGTTCTGCATATAAAACATTTACTGGCTGGATGAAGGTATGTTTATATCTTTGCTCTTTCTGTTATATTTATCCATGTACCCTGCACATCTTTTTTATAAAAATTTTGTATATAAATTTGGGTGCATATAACATTTGACGCTTTGATTTGGTAGTGCAAAGTGATACATGGTTGAAGATATCCGTCTTCTGGGTTGTTGCGCTGTGTAGTCTGGTCGATGTTAACCAACGTTTCAGAGGTCATACTGCCTCCGTCATCAGGGCATGGTTATATATGTACGTGATTTGGCAGCAAACTTAGCAACGTGGTTTGCCCAAACTTTATAGCCATTTCCGGATATGCGTATCTGTATTTATAAGTGACCTTTCCTGACAGAAAGGCACACAGTCAGATTTAGTCTTGATAAACAGAAGGTAACAAGTCATATGTCCTATGTTTTAGAGGAGCTGAGTAGTGTGTTACTGACAACTGTTAGGTGGTTGCAGAAGTTAGGGGGATACTTCATCTAAGGAAACAAGCAGAATGAAAGTGTGATATGCAAGATTTAATGTAAAGGAACTAACATTGTAGAATTTAAGGAACTGTATCAGATCAAAATAAGCCACGGTGGTCTAGCGGTTAGAACGCTGGCCTTGTAATCCCGGGGTCTCGGGTTCGATTCCCGGCGGTGCCCGAATTTATAACTTGTGTTGGGCAAGGCCGTGGTCTAGGCAACACGGAGTTTTCCTCCGGGGGCTTCCCCGGTTTCTCCGTGGCATCCCAACAATTACTCCATTCACACACAGAAGAAGGCAATGGCAAACCACTTCTGGATCATCTGCCAAGAACGTATATGAACAGGTCCCAGTTCGAGAAAAGGATGGAAGGATCCCGTTCATATGGACCTGTCGTCAGACAGAACAATAAATAAATAATAAAATAAAATCAGATCAAAATCTGAAAGAACTAGCCTGGAAGGTTGTGGGCTGCATTCTTGTGGCTCATAGGGACTGGTGGCAGCTTTGTGTGAACATAGTAAGGCACCTTATTGATTTTACTAAAGGTGGGGAATTTCTTGCCAAACTGACCAACTATAAGCTTCTCAAGGAGGACTCTGCTGCACATGGATTTATTATTCTGTTCTCTACACTATTCTTCCATCTATTCTGTAGAAGGCCAGCTCTCATTGAGCATGTTACCATTGCATCCTGTAATATTTATTTGTACTAGTTTTGAGGATTCTGTGATTTTTTTATCTGAAACTACGTTTTGTTGTAGGATTGTTTGGTGAAGCAGGGCATGTATACACAATATGCTGAGACACTGTTAAAAAATGTTGCTAAAGCAGTGAATAATCTGAAGTATGACATTGGAGTTGCAAAGGGTTGCATTACTGCATTTCGTCCGCAGGTACAGAAGTCAGGTGAGCTGTGACATGCTTTTTATTGATACTGTCTTAGAATTTCCCCAGAAATACAAGTGAAAATTATGAAAAAACCTCAAACATGCCAGCTGTTTTCTGGGCCATGTACTAACACCTCAGACATGATAGATGTTCTCTCGGTGATGTACTGGACCTGGCAACCTTATGCATATGAAGCAGAAGTGTTAACCGCTCAGGTTTGATGACTTGTAAAAGAATGTGTATAGTTCACCTGTAAAATCATCAAATGCAAATTATTATTCAGAATAAGAATTAAAATCTTGTTTGCACCAATGTTTTGCAGTGATGATAGCAACGAAAGTAGTGTTTTTGTTTGAAGTCTGCCAGATCCAAAACATCAGTTAAGTCATTTCACAGCTATAGTAATAAATAACATAGTACATTACACACAAAGTTGATCCAGTTTACTTGCACCAAAAATTAAGAGGTTTTTGAAAAAGAGCATGCATGAAATATTACATTAAAGGACATACCTCAACAATTCATGTGCTAATTAATCTCTCCTGATTGTCCTACACATGTGGTTATAAACTCATCCATCACTGCAAAAGGGGTTAAATGTTTCTAGTGTTTATTCTTAATTTTGTGTTATATTGATGGCAATGGTTACATTGTTTTTTAATTTTTGTAGATTCTTTGGTTCCTAAGTCAAACCTTCCACAATTATCTGATCTGTACTTACTGGATGCGATAATAGCCAAGATCCAAGTGTTAATGGATGAAGGAGTATTGAAACCAGCTACAGAAACTGGAGATTCAACAAAGTAAGCGACATAATTATGCTGCAGTTATAGACCAATTTATTTTTGAAATGAACTATGAACCTACAAATTATTCTTCATTCTTTCACATAAATCCTTCATAACTCATGTTGCTTAAAGTAGTGTTAATCCTTTGACTTCTGTTATTGTCCATTAAGTAAGAAACAGTTTGAATGTAAGTTATGGCTGAACCATTTTATTCTGTCCTGTCCCATGGGTTTCTTTCAGGTATTATGTATCTTCATGTATTATATCTATTATGTTAGCACACATTGCCTGCAGTTCTGTTATTTGCTTCAAATAATATCCATATCCCTAATATAATACTTTATCCTTGCAGAAGTAGCCAAGCAACAGATGTATCTCCATCATCTGGTGACCTTGCTCAGGACTTGCTACCACATGTCCTGCAACTTACTGAAACCATTATAGCCTGTAGCAGGTATGCATATTTTGAGTACTGTATTTGTAAAGAACTTGTGGTGTCATGCCAGTTGCTAATCTGGTGTAAAGAGTAGCACAAGAACTTAACAGGAGTTGGTTTGTATGGGCATGTTGGTTTTAAGTTTGACGTATGTTATGCCTTATTCTACATAACGTTGTTTCAGAGTTACTGATGATTATGGGTTAATTTTCTTATTTTGCTTAAAGTATATTGATAGGTTTATTAAAACAAGGTGGTCCGATATGTGCACAACTGCATGACTGTTTTGAATTCTTGAGTGTGTACAAAGCAACCTTTTTTTTAGGTCAAGTTTATTGTATGAAATGAATGAGAGTTCAGAGCCAGTAGGCAAGTATTCTTTACAAGACTTCCAGGCATTCAAAGAAATTCTAGCCATCTCTTCAAGTCGCTGCAACAAGACAAACAGTTTAGCTACTGCCCTGATGGCATTACTGCCTGCAGGGATTCGCACCATTCTGGAGAAATGGAATGAAAATGGCGTGACTGATTTTCCATGGGTTAGTGAATTTATTTTATCAGAACCTCCGTTCATAATTAGCATTAATAATAAAGTTCACCGTGAGAGAGATTTATTTATAAAACTTGTGAGAATCTCTCATAGAATCCAGTGTTCCTCTGAATACAGTTTTGGAAACACTGGCATAGGCAAAGTTGAAAGAAATATACAATGTAATTGTTTTCTAATGATGTTGGAGTATTAACACTTAAAAAAAATTGAACTGTCGGTACTTGTGGATTTGGCAATAACATGCAAGTTGTATAATATATTTTTATTTGCGTTTTAAGTCAGTAGAACTGGTACAAGCTGGTGATAGTGTTTTTTTTATGTTAGTATAATTTGTTGAAAATATATATTTTTAGATTTATTTTTCATGCAACAGATTAGAGAACTTCAACTTTAAATGAAGGACATTTAACAGAGGAAACTGGACTAGGATCATAGGAATTAAGGATTATTTGTTAGGCATTTTGCTGTAATTTTAAAGTGAGATGTATTTGATTGCATTCTGTTCTTATGTAACTAGTAGTAGTGTTTTTGATTTGTAA
>NW_019059876.1:137614-149806 GCF_000696155.1 Zootermopsis nevadensis | reverse complement strand
TGAAAGTTATGTGTTGGTTGTAATAAACACACACATATCTTCACTATCAAACCATGGCTCCTTCAGTGTAAATCCATCACTCAAGTATTTGCTACATTCTTTAGTGACCTTCATTGGAGAGCACATCACGTAAGTTGTCAAGAGTATGGAACAGTCTTTGTTTGTTTACTACACCATTCTGTGTTATTGTACTATAAACATGAACAATGTAAACTAATGGATTAAAAGTTAAGGAAGCCACTTCTGACAGACTGCAAACATATTAAAATTTAATGGTCTAGATGAACTAGCATCTGTATGTACTTTATGAATATTTATTAACTCCACAGAGCTATTGTCATGTAGAAGCTGATGGTCACTCAAATGGTCAGGAAGTTTTGTTTCATATTCACAATGATCCACTGCCAGACCCTATCATGGGTAGTTGAATGTAGTTTACACCTTACTCCATAATTTTTAAAACATTTTTTTCCTATCTATGCCTATTTCTTCAAAGTGATCTCTTTTCTTCATGTTTTCTACCCACTAGTTTGTGTGCTATTTTAATCTGTCCCATTTGTGCTTCCTGTAGTATCCATCTCATCCTTGATTTAATTATCCTAATTATATTAAGTTAAAATTGAAAATTTTCAAAGTTCTTCATTATATAAAGCCTCTTGTTATTTCTGCTTTCTTAGTTTCAGATACTCTTCTCAGCAATTTTTTCTTAAAACACCTTCAGTCAGCTTTCCTCCCTTAGGGTAAGATATTCACACCATGCTAAACAGTAAGAGAAAATATAGTTCAAATTAATTGTTACTATTTAATGTATTGTAGGAAATGTCCAGATGATAGTGAGCTTCGAAAGCGAGCAGTAGATGTGTTGGTACCATTGACACTGGATGCATGCAGTGAACACCTACACAGTGTTGTTTTGCGTACATTAGAGCGTGTGATTGGTGATCCTGAAACTGATGAACACCAGAAGAGAGTCTATTACAATGTGTTAGAACGTACATACTACTTGCTCCGCAGTTTCACAGCTCAGACCTCTAATCAGTACTTGTGAGTAGAACTTTGTACCACTTTACAAACATCTTAAGATCCTATATGCATCTTTTGCGTTGTGTACGAATATGGATATATGTTACTATTATTGGATGACCTGGTCAGTAACCAGTGTTGAAACTCTTTAAATGCTAGATATAAATTCTGTAGTTCTTTGTTTCTTGGCCTTCTTTTGTTAAAATGGCTGTATTTTAATAATTTTTGTAATTTTCTGCATGTTTCACAGTTCTAAAATTTAATGTAAATTTAGGTTGTGAAAATTGTGTAAAGATTCGTAGAAGTGATTGGGTAATACAAGAAAGATTCATCTTTAATTGATTTGAAATAAAAATACTATTTGTGTTTTTTTTGTGTCTTATAAATTCTCCACAGAAGAACATTTTCGAACAGGTGTATCAGTGTATATTCAAACTTATAAACTTAAGAAAAATATTTTCTGAGAACCACGGGAATAGTGGCTTATAATTTGCTTTATATACCTCCCTAAACTAGTGTTGCTGTGGATGAAAAAGTACTGCTTGAATGCATCAAGTTCATGGAAACATTGTTGGATAAGCCAGCTGGTCGGCTAGCATTGGATCAGTTCTTCAACCAGGAGACTGGACGTGACCTAGTTACTGTGCTGCTCTCAGTAGCGACTCCTCAAGGCTCTCTGTCAACACAGTACAGCACTAAAGTGCTGCATTTTTTCAATAAACTCTTTAGCACAGGTGGGTGTTCTTTATTAAATGTTTGTTAATGTAAGGGTATGAAATTAAAATTCATGCACTAAACAAGGAAATAATTATGATTCAATTATTTTAATATATTCAGAGTTAATAAAAAAGTGTGCTATATAGTTGATTTTAGGTTTTGTTTTATGTAGTGTGTGTGATCCTAGCCCAGTTATCACATTTTTATTTTATCCATTTGTTTTCTTCTGTTTAATGCTGAAATTTGTCTTCTCTAAGAAGAGCTTTAAATTGGAATATCATTATATTAATAGTTAGGGTTGTGGTTTTCTGGATTGTGATGGCATAGTTTCATAACCCTGAGGACCACAATTGAAATTTTTACTACCATCGAAACCTCCAATCTCATTTATTATAGTTATTTTCTGGGTACTGATGAATTTCAGGCCCATCAGTATTTTAATTAATGTCATAGTTATATCTTTGTTGTGTTCTTCATTGTGCATGTATGGCTAATTTACAAACTAGAGAAGACATTGTCACACAGGTTGCATTGAAGCTGATTAACTTTCGAGTATAAAGCAGTAGCCATATAAATGCATTTATATGGATCTGAATGTTAAATATTAACCCTTTGAAGCTGAAGGCCATGTAAATAACATTTAATTATTCATTCCATACTTGAAAGAAATCAGCACTTCTGTATTACAAAGACCAGTTGGTTAATGCTGTTAAGGAAGTAATCACTGTTATTCTGAGAATCATGCTGAACCCTAAATATAGTATGGGCAGAACCCAGAATTATTTATTACTAAAACAGGTGCTACACATAGTTACCACTGAGCTTTAAAGAGTTGATGAAAGAACAAAGTAAATATTTTTCTTCATATATGTAATGAAGATGTCTGATAAGAACTGAGAATAGCAGATTTCAGTACATTGATTAAAACTATCGAAAGAATCAATACAAACATAAGGGTATAAGGTGTCAAAGATATCTAACATAAGGGGTGGGGGGGACATTTCTAATGTTTATTACAGGAATAGGCAAAGAGCTGAATTCATGATGTTTATGATGATGATAAAATTCAGAAATTCACTACTCGTGGTTGATCTGCATGTTTTCTTTGACTAAGTATACAGACTGTAACGTGCTGTCTGTAGTAGTATGCCAGTTGGTTAATAGTTTTCTATTTTGATTATTAAAGGGTTTTTAATCATATGGACTCTGCCCATTATTTCAACCAGTTTATCACTTTTTATGATTTATATTTGTTATTATTTGTACCTTTCCATAGCTGAGAAGACACCAGGTGATAGCAGTTTGGAGCATCTGTGTGGGTCTTTATCTAGACTTGCTACTGTAGAACCAGCAATACTGCAGAATTGGCTGCGTCATGTTATCCTTGGTGGTACATCTCCAACTGCCAGTTTGCCAACACCAACAGCCACACTAGAGCCTGCTTCTCCACAACAGTCAGAATCCTCAACCAATGCAGCAACTCCTACTGGAAGTGCTTCTGCACCACCACCTCCGCCACTACCAGCTGCAGCAACAGCAGCAGTAAATGGAAAATCAGACACTGGTACTCAAATAGCAAGTTCAGAGTCAAACAGTAGCAGTCACAGTCCTACTGAAGAGCACCAGGGTCTTTTACAAGAGAACCATTTGTTGCTGCAGGGCCTCACAGCATATATTGTTAAGGAGAATAGGTAAGGGAAGTGAAATTGCATTAGTTTCTTATTTTGTTTGGAATTTATTGTTTTGGGCATGAAATCAAGAAGTTAATATCTAAACCGTGTAATTCTGATTTCTGGAATAAGCCATGTAGAGTTTCAGTCTTTAGGGCAAAGAAACTCCAGGTACAGAGACATTTGACACAAGACTGAGGATAACATACAAATTCTTTGCATAGTTTAAGGCCAGAAAGTTAGTGTATCTGGAAATGTTGTAAAAAATGTAAGACAAGTCTCAATTGAACTTCAAAATGAATACATTCTATAGAGATAGTATCATGTCTTGTTTCCCCTCTTCAGTAAGATTGTTCCCATTGTAAACAAATATGGTGCAATCTTCAAAGTAACTTTTCTTTCTTTTCTTCCTTCCTACCATCTTTCTTTTATTTATTTATTCCTCCCTGTCATGATGAGTTTGTATTCTTTTATCTGCCATAAGTACACATGAATTTTAGTTTTTGTAAAGGCACTCATGAATGGTGTCATGTTATGGTGTTATGTTGCAGCAATGTGAATGAGGAAGTGGCAGCTACAATACTGCGTGCTCTGATCCCAATTGCTTCACACATTCTTTCCCCTGCAGTTGAAGGAACTGGCTTTTCAGAGTTAATGGTTGTTATGGCTACACTTGCTGATGCTGGTTTAGGCAAGGGTCACGTACATCTATTTTCAGCTGCTACAGAGTGGCTTGAACTTTGGTAAGTGTTTGTGGAGTAGTTGGCATTAGAAAACATGGTGAAGTGATAAAGACCAAGCTCCATCCTAACAATTTAAACAGAGGTGATGGGTTCTTACTGAGCAAGTCTGAAGGCCTATTATTTATATCCTGAATAGAAGAAGGTTTTCTCCAAGGAGGCTGATTTGTAATTAGATGATGCAGAAAATGCCTGTTGGTTTTGCCATATCTGTATCTGTCCTCATGTAAGAACTCCTGAATTAATTTTCATGAAATTTGATATTGGACAGTTTCACTACAGGTTGTTGTCACTGCTCAGTTGTGGTTAAAGTTGAATAATGGCAGGTATTTTACGTGCATAATTACATATATTCCTGCATATGGAAGTTATTGGGTGGGAAGTCTCTGCATGAGGTATCTTAGCCAGCATCACAACCACATGGAAGACTCCCATGTGAATCCTGAGTGATGTCATCAACCAAACAAGTGAGGCGCTGGACAACACAGAATAAGATCATTGGGCTATTTCTTTTTCCTTGCTTCTGTTTGCGTGGCTTGATTGGTCTCTGATTGGTCAGTCTTCCTGTCCTCTGTGGCCAGATCCTCCATCTAACTCTATAACCCATGACTTTACTTCAGCCCTAAAGTATGAGATAACATGTTTCTCTGAAACATTGGTATACAACTAGAATATTGTAAGAATCCATGCAATCTTTGTGGTTCTTTTGTAATTTATACACAATGCAGAAACCAAAGACAGTATCTAATATATTACTGACACTTGCATGAAGTACAGTAAGAAACAGAAATTTATTATAGCTGATCCTAATAAAATAGTAATATGACTTGACACTGAACGTACTGTATCTTGTCCTAAGAAGTTCTCTGTCTTATTCCTCCATTTAATTATTGGTTATCTTTCATACAGTAAGCAGTATCTTACTCAGCCTCCTGTAGTTGAGAAATTAAGAGCTGGAGTGAGTACTGGGAAGCACTGTCTTGTGCTGGACTCTGCCTGTTACCTGCTTAACTACATTGGTGATGTGGTAACTGCGCTTTGTCCGTCGCCTCCAGGTCGAGCTATATCTCCTCCATGGGAAGGAGAGCTTCCACCAGAATTAGATTCTGACTGGACTGATGATTTAGGCCATGAAGATGATGAGAGCGGAGGAGAGGATTCGGTAAGTAGAGTAAGTGGTGTGTGCTATCTGATGATGTCATTGTCTTGACAAAATTAAATTTTGGATCTAAACTAATATATACTGAAAAAACATGTGGAAACCTTGCACAGTTTGTCATAATGTGATGTAACAAAGTAATATCCACAGCATTCAGGGAGTTAAGAGTGTTTATAGTTTTCCTTAGACACCCTGGGCAAATAATTAGGATAGTACCTTGGATAGGCTATGTCCTTGCTTCCTCTTTGGTGTTTTTCAGTTCACTGTACATAATCACTTATAATGCAACTAAGTAACCTCCGTAGTTGAAACAGTATTGTTTTATAACACAATCAAACATACTCGAGTATTAGAAAGAATAAAAATATGTCATTTCCCATACTGTTCTTATTTCGTAGTCATTCAAAGAGTGTATTAAAAAAGAGTGTCATTTATTATCTTCCTAAAAAACTGAAAATTTGATTATGATTTAATTGGCAAGTTTCAACTGAGCAGGCACCACAAAACAATTTATTTCCATGTAGATTAGTTACAGTATCTTATGCAGAGTGACTATGATTCATTAAAGATATCTGCTGATGTGCTTTGTTTTCTTACTTGAATTGTGCATCTCTAACAATTTTGTATAATAAAGCTGTCCCACTATACGCCATGTAGGCGCTTGGGGGAGAGGAGGTACAGCTTCTACTCATTCTTGACCTCGGCACTAGATGGGGGTGAGTGGTCAGTATCACGCCCCGGCCATGCTTTACCCCCGGGAAAGGACCCCGGTACCCATTGGATAGGAGGCTAACAATTTTGTATGGGCCTTCAATAATGTTGATTGAGAAGCCCGCAGGTTGATTCTTGCAGATGTATATTTTTAATGTTTCCTTTATTTTGAAGGTTCACATTTTATAATAGACCATTTATGCATTAACCAAATTGTGTTGTGCTTCTTAATTTCAGGATGAGGACAGTCTGTGTAACAAGCTTTGTACTTTCACAATAACACAGCGAGAATTTATGAACCAGCATTGGTACCACTGTCATACTTGCAAAATGGTAGATGGAGTTGGTGTATGCACAGTGTGTGCTCGTGTGTGTCATCGTGGACATGATATAACTTATGCCAAATATGGGAACTTCTTTTGTGATTGTGGAGCCAAAGATGATGGCACTTGTCAGGTATATGTTTGTGTGTTATTTTTGTTAATTCAGTAGCTTTTTGGAGCACACAGTTTAGTAGTTTACAGTATAAACTTGAAATTTTAAAATCCTATGTTGTCATGTGTAGTTCTTGCTGACCATCATCAGAATTCTTACTTATAAAAATATTTGAGGCATTGCAGCCATACATTTTTTGTATAGGCTCTTGTAAAACGAAGTTCTCAAAGCAGTGAGCAGCACATCACCCAAGCATTGTCTACCAATACACAAGGAACATTTGGTATGGAGCAGATGCTGCCAAGCTCTTTACGTCGTCGACCGTCATCTCCAGTCAATATTGATGCAAGTGAACGAGGCACACGGGACCAGCAGCGGCTTGCAACTTTAGCCAAACAACTTGGTAGGACTTGTGGTGGATAGAGTTTTAGAATACTCCTTGTCTTATTGCATGTTTCATTGATAATGGTGCAGTTATGCTGAATATTGTCTGTTGTGTGAGGAATGATTAATTTACTTTTAATGTCTGAAGAGTTGAATTTTCTTCCTATCTGTTAAGGTATTAGTGTGTAATTATATATCTGGTCTGTATAGAGAACTCAAGAGAGATTCTGATGAGCCATATCTCTGGAAGTTCAGTAATTGCATCACTTTTGGATTTGGTTAAAATACTGTTGCCTGCAGTGGAAGCATCATGCAAGCGCCATAGTCCTGTTGGGTGTCACCAACGAGCACAGACAGCTTTGCGTGAATTGCACACACTTGAGAAACGTTTTGAGAATACTGACCAACTTATGGTAAGGAAATGAAATATTCAGATTCACATTTATTTGTTTATCTTGTATACTTGGAATGTTTAAGCTTTCTGCTGGACTATTATAATTAAATATTCTTTCATCCTTCAAAAACTAGCTGGGCACATTAATGTTACTATCTTTTTTGGAAAAAAAAGTCATAGTCAGTAAATACAATGAATTAATCTTTCTTTTAAAGGTAATGTGATATTGAAACTTCATTGTAACTGAATTTAAATAAAACATTCTACATATTCAAATAATTACTGTTTACACTTGTGAGAAATAATACCCATGTGATTCTGTTTTTTTAATAAGAAGTAATTGTTTAATGTGAAATTTCATGTTTCAGGTCCCAACGCTGGGTTCACAGGAAGGTGCATTTGAGAATGTTCGCATGAATTACTCAGGTGATCAAGGCCAGACAATTCGACAGTTACTTTCAGCTCACATGATTCGCAGGGTGGCTATGTGTTGCCTGTCTTCTCCGCATGGAAAAAGGCAACACCTTGGTAAGAGAATGATTTCATTATGCTAAAGATTTTGCCGCTTTTTTACTTTTCTGAATTATTTCATGAAATTGGGATGGTTTCCTCTTTACAAATACAAAGTTCACTTTTCTTGTGTGTTTACTTTTTTTTGTTACTGTGCAGCTGTGTCACATGAAAAAGGAAAGATTACAGTTCTGCAGCTGAGTGCTTTGCTGAAACAAGCAGACTCATCCAAACGAAAGTTGACTTTAACTCGACTAGCCTCTGCACCAATACCTTTCACTGTACTATCCATCACTGGCAATCAGTGGAATGAGGACTTCCTGGCTGTCTGTGGTCTTAAGGTGAGTTTGTTAATAAGGTATTAGGCTAATTGATCTTAAAATTTTTCAGAGTGCCCGCAATTGTTATTGCTGTGAAATTCGACAGATTCATACGTTCTATCAATCTTTCTCTTTCTTGATTAATTTCAGTAATTATTGTTTCTTTTAAAACAGGATTGCCATGTATTGACATTCAGTACTAGTGGGTCAGTGGCAGATCATTTGGTTTTACACCCACAATTGGAAACGGGGAACTTCATTATCCGAGCCCTATGGCTTCCAGGCTCACAGACGCAGCTTGCACTCGTTACAGCAGACTTTGTGAAGATCTATGATTTGAGCTATGATGCTCTAAGTCCCCAGTACTTCTTCCTAGTGCCCAGTGGTAAGATTCGAGACTGCACATTTGTCTGCACAGAGGTATGTATGATACAGTTCCGAACAGGTTTATGCTCACTCTTAAAAGATATGACTGAAATGAAGGAAGGCTGCCGACTGTAACATCAGTCAGACTTAATATGATTTTGGTAGTTATTGGAACCAGTGTGCCTAAAGTGAAAAAGGTTAAGGTAAAATCAAATGAAATTCCAAATTGAAATGTGTGTAAGAACACTGAAAATGTCAGTTATAAAGTAAAGGTAAAGTTTGTCCCACTATACGCCATGTAGGCGTTTGGGGTGAGTGGAGGTATAGCTCCTCTCTTCCTTGACCCCGGCACTAGATGGGGGTGAGTGGTCAGCATCACGCCCCGGCCGGCTTTACCCCTGGGAAAGGACCCCCGGTACCCATTGTAGAGGAGGCTGGGTGGGCCCCAGAGCCGGTCTGGATGCAGAGACTAGAGGAAAAATCCTCTGCCCCGGTCGGGGATCGAACCCCGGTCGTCCAGCCCGTAGCTAGTCACTATACTGAGCTATCCCGGCTCATGAAAATGTCAGTTATAATAAGGAATTATTTCTGCATGGTTTACGATTTGCTCGATTTGTGAAATGATGTAGGGCTCCAGAAGTACAACTTATTGCTGCTAGCTACTTATTGAAATGAGGTTACCCATGTTTTGAGGTATATTTAGTATAAATATTTCATAAAAGATATTTGGAAATTTAATGTTAAGACGAAGGAGGCCAAGGCTCAACTTTGGGCTCTCGCGCCATAGAAGAAGAAGAATGTTAAGACCAGGAAACGAAAGCAAGAGATTATTTGACTTGCTTCTGCATCTTGAACATGACAATATTTTAATGCTCTTTATCATTACATGGAAATTGCATTTACACTATTAACATTATGAGTATAGTTTGGTTTACTTCAGGGCCTTTTATACCCTTCAGTATATATATTCATGGTTGCATGATAATACTTATTTGCTTAGGACAATGTCCTGTCCTGAAGCACCGTTCATGAATATAATAAATGAATTTCTCATTGATGATCTCAACTTTTATTCTGTTTGGTTCATTTGACTAAATGTTTACATATGAAATGCGATGAAATGCTTTATAGTAAAACATCTACAGTTTCATGTAGTTCAGACACAAATAGAACCTGTCCAAAATCACGTGCTTGTTAAATTCTAATAAGTTTTGATGTCGGTATAAAAGTCACAGAATGATAATTATGAGTAAAATGAATCTTAAAGTAATAGGATGTCAGGGTGTGAACTGGATTCATCTGGCTCAGGTAGTGATTTCTTGTTTACAGTAGTGAGTCTTCAGGTTCCATAAAAGGTGGGGAATATAGTGTTATACTATTATTGTGGATATTTTAAAAACAAAAGTTGTTATCATATAGATATGGTTTAATTTATTGTGCTTGTTACAGGATGCTAGCTCTCATATGTTATTGATGTCATCTGCTGGCCACATTTATAGCCAGGCAATGGATGAAGAAAGCTCAGCAAAACATGGACCCTTTTATGTCACTAATACACTTGAAGTTTATCATTCAGAAATAAAAGTAAGTGTTGCATTTGTTTTGTTTTTTATACAAACTTCTACATGACATGAAATTGCCTTGTCCCAGTTTTGAGATGTAAGTGGAAACATCAAAGGTCTTCAGATATGTTTTGTGCATTATTTGTTAATACCATAAAGTGCATACAAATGAAAAGAGACTAGAGGCTTATGTGTGTAGTGAATTAGTGTGGATATAAGGAAGTGACCATAAAAATTGCATAAAGAATAGCTAATTATCCAGCTGAAATTTGAATTGAGTATCTCTCAAATACAGTTTAAATGCACTAATACTATGCTGAACTATTTAGTGATATAAAGAGACAGAAATATAAAGTTATATGTACATGTTTTGACATCTTTTACAAGGTAAAGAACAAGCAGAAACAGTTCATTGTTGGGAGTTTTGTGTTTATTCTTTATGTGCATATTGTATTACAGCACCATTTTCTTGTTACATAGTGTTACATTTCTGTCATGAAGGAAATGCCAAATTGTGTAAATTGGTTCAAGGCTTCTCAACCCACAGTCTGCAGAGAGTATTTGGTAGTAACCCCAGTTCTATGAGTAGTTATTGCAACATAAAGGAGATTGAAAAGTCAAGAACTAGGATGGTTCAGCAACCCAGAAGAGAGTCGTTTTCAGACTGAAATATTGTTCACTGATTGATATGGAACTTGCTGAAAATAGCATGTACTACTTGGACTGTACTGTGAAGGAGATTGTAATGAAACTTTTGTTAGCTGAATATGCTGTTTATAGTTTGTGAATTTTTCAGGATGTGAATGGACAGGTTGGTGGTGGTGGTGTCTCAATCTATTATTCACATGCTCTTCAGCTCCTGTTCTTCAGCTACAGCCATGGAAAGAGTTTTATAGCTCCACTTAAGTACATGGACAGTGGGTTGCCTGCTGTCTTTATGATTAATCTAGGAAAGGCTGGAGGCAATGGAAATAAGGCAAACAATGCTCAGCCTCAGCCCTTGTGTCAGTGGAGCGAGGTACCAAATCATCCAGGACTTATTTGCAGTGTCATGCAGAGCAGTGAGTTTTACAGACTTCAGTTGTACAGTTTCATATTTTAATTGTCAGTGAACATTTTTACTTCATTTCTCAATGTATTAATAAAATTGAACAGGTGAACTCCAAAATGCATTAAGTCAGTTTTGTAGGTTTCATAATAATGGATCTCAAATTCTTTTCTGAGCCCCATTTATGTGAAAAAGGGAGAGTCCATATCATACTTAATCATGATGATGATGATGATGTAGAAACTTTCCTTTGTCAAGTATTCTATACACTTAAGCACAGGTGAATAGAACACCTCATGGGCTTACTTATTCACCTTTTCCTTCCATCCACTGATATTGCAGATGCTTTCCCCAATGGTAGAGCAGCCTGAGCATAAAACTGACTACTCACCTGCATCTGGTGCAGAGGTTAAGAATATGTAGAGCTTCATCTTTATGTCCCTTAAATTTTCATGGTATGATGTTTGATGAAACACAGATAAGACTATGTTGATACAAATGTACAGTAAACATTTTATTTTGTATACTTCAG
This sequence comes from Zootermopsis nevadensis, assembly GCF_000696155.1. Next base: position 138,235 of record NW_019059876.1, on the reverse strand, counting down.
GCAACAATCCAGTAATTCTAATGCTGAAGCCAGACACAGTGTTGATTCAGGAAATTAAGGTTGTACCTGCTAAAGCTAAGATCATGGACATGGTAGCCATCCGACACCCATCCTCTAACACTGACCAACGCACTACTCTCATCCTGCTGTGTGAAGATGGCAGCCTGAGGATCTATATGGCCGCAATGGAACAGACAGGTTTGCTTACGATACAAAACGATGTTCTAATAGATGTGACATTCATTCTCACAGATGTATTTGTAACTTCATAAATTTACATGAGAGGCAATACAGTGAAACCTCTATCCATCGTTCCCGGAACTATCGTTTTCCCGGATGCATCGTCCGTTTTGTTCGGTCCCGAATACATCCCATATAAAATAATGTTACATTTTCCCGCTTCTATCGTTCCTCGAACTATCGTTTTATCGCATCGATCCTTAAAAAATCTTAGTCCCAGCACACAATTTTCCCGCAATGATCGTTTCTGAGAAATTGTAACGAAATTTACGTGATATTTTTAGAATTTAATTCCGAAAGACGCACAATGTTTTTGGAATAAACAGTAGCGGTAACCTGTTATGTCGCCCAACCAGCACAGATTCTTTTGGAATGAGGGGT
>NW_019059876.1:97618-137550 GCF_000696155.1 Zootermopsis nevadensis | reverse complement strand
AAAGGAAAGGCTGGCGGCACTTTTCATTCTTCTGGTTCATCTTGTTTCTAGTGGTTCAGGGTCTTCTACAGCTACGTTTCGTTGAGTTCGGCAGTAATAGTATTTCCATTCTTCCTGTTATTGTCCGCAAAGGGGGTTGGAGTGGTGAGGAAGAGGGAGACGACGAATGCGAGCCCGAAGCTTTGCCGAGTTTTGCCGAAGCGCACGCTGCATTGGCGAAAGTGAAGTCGTTCTTTTATGCGCATAGTATTAGTGAACGTGACGAGGAAAACCTTTTGAACGTGGAAAGTGCTCTGTTTGGTCTAAAACGTAAAGTTTCGACAAACCAGTTGTCCATTAAAGACTTTTTTGGTAAAAAGAAGTAACTTTGAAAGAGAAACATTGTTTTTTTTTAAATTTTTAATGCTTTCCCGCATCTATCGTTTTCCCGCATTCATCGTTTTTATTTCCCACCCCCGCCGAAAACGATGCATCGAGGTTTCACTGTAGTTGGAAAAGAGGAGTCTTCATATATTCCTTTGTTCTACGTGATATACAATGACTCAGATATGTATATATCTAAAGTTAATTGTAGAGTATTAACCAATCAAGCACCTTCTTGCAGGGACAAGTTCCAGTTATTTTATTACAAGTACTCCATGTGTGCTTCTATTTTGACATGGCAACATACAGCTGTTTTCAAATTTCTGTCAAAATTGTTTCTGACACTGGTGGAATTTAAACATGTTCCTTAACATCCCTCCAGTGGTCCTGCACAAAAAGAAGTGTGATGGATTAAGATAAAAGACTGGGAAGCCAATGTAGTTCTGCCCAGTCCACAGTTGTTAGCTGGTAAAGGAACTGCTGAACTCCCAAGTCATAGTGGAGGGAGACACTATCATGTTGAAATCTCAGCCCCATATGAACTGTGCTGTAGAAGTTGTTTCCACAACCATTTCTCCAACATAAACAGGTGGATATGAGCAAATGTGGTCTGATGTGGCATAAAATTAGGGAATGATCCACCACCTAAGAAGTCCATTAAAGAATGGTAACATCTCCATAATGTTAAAAATCTTTCCACATTGACATGGTTGATTGCCCAAGAAGACTTGTTGCATTCAGTCACTGTGAAAGTTTCAACTTTTTGGAATTGATTGAAACATTTTATATTTTTGTAGGATTTTGGCTGTCTCCAAATATACAGGCAGTCAGTACTATGACAGCAATGAAACCACTGAGGAAAAAGAAAGTAACTAAAACTGGAAAACCACCTGGTAAGCTCCCAAGTGTTTTAAAACTGGTCTGAAATATTGTTGTTTGTTGAGAAGATCATTTGAGACAAAACAAAAGTAGCAAGTAATTGTAACCTATTATGTCTGTAGGATTTGATTTGTGTATTTGATAATGAACCTTTGGGTCCCACAAAAATGTGTGATTTTCTTGACTACTGTTAATTTCTCAAGAAGGACTTATTAAAGAGAATGAGTTGTTAAAGGAAATAGTATTTTTTGAAATGTAGGAAATTATAGAAAGAAAGGAACAGGTGTGGAGATGATTAGGAATTTGAAAAATGCAGTTAAATGAAAGGCAGACTGAAAAAGATCGAGAAAAAATACAGTTGTTTTGAAGTATGTTTCAAATTAATGTTTTCTTAATACTCTGTCAAAACCCCACACACATAATGTAAAAATGTTTAAATTTTAAGATCTCAGCTATATCGAAGATCTCCATTAAGTGGGATATTTTGAGAATAGATGTATGTCCAATATCAATATATATATGGTCATTAATTGATGTGGAAACTATCAGTACATTCTTCAATTTTCTCTGTTTACATTTGTAGACATTGACATAATGTAGAATGACGACAAATAGCAATTGGATGAGAACTGTATCACTGTTTGTTGTAGGAGTGGTGAGTTTTCCAATAGATTTTTTTGAACATTGCCAAGCGATGAATGAAGTGGAGTTCGGAGGCAATGACCTACTGCAAATTTACAATACACAGCAGATCAAGCATCGTCTCAATACTACAGGTAATAGTGCTTTGATATAATAATACTCTGCTGTACAGCAGAAATGCTCAGAGCCACACTGTGCAAAAAATGTGCCCTAATTTGATATAAGATAATCTGATAGTGAAAGAAACCACTTTGAAGACCTAGTTGTAGATGAGAGATAATATATCTTTTATCTAATAATGCCACTTAAAATACTGTAGAAGTATGAAGTATTTTAAATAGGGTGTGAGGATGTGTACTAGATTTAAGTGGCTTGGAATAAGGACCAGTAGCAGTCTCTTGTGAGCTCCATGGAGTTGGGGACTGGAGATGCAGAACATCATTTAGTTTTACAGCTGAAGAAACTGATGTATGCAGCAATATGTGGTATTATAAACATATTTTATAAAGTGGAAGTCATTTTTTTTTCCAGTTACATGGGAGGTTATGTTTCCCTCTTTTTTATTTCTTTGTTGCTTTGTCATTTCCATCTGTTGTTGTTTTGTCATTTCTTTTCCCTTCAATTCATTGTATAACAGCATAGCAGGTCCATTATCAAAGGTTTTTTGTATTCCTTGCCAGCAACTGCAATTTCTGAAGTTAAAGGAAATTTGAATTGATATTGAAATTTGTTTTATAGGGATGTATGTTGTGTCAACAAAGCCAGCAGGGTTCAGCATTGAAATAACAAATCAAGACAGCTCATTGGTGATGACAGGAGTTCGTATAATGCTTGGTACCCAGGATTCTCAGAGAGCACCTTCATATGTTGAAGTATGTGTTACAATTTCAAATATATTGTAACTAATTGTGAAGAGGACAATAAGACATACCAGCATACTGGATATACAAATAAGCACATGAAGCTCCTCACAGTTTTCTGTTTTTCCCCCTTGCCATTGTGTAGTTTAAGTTGACTTCTATCTGTTCTGTAAAAAGTCAATAAAGGGTGGAGCATTTTTTATGATGAAGGTGATGTGGTTCATCTTAATGCTGTTTTGGCTTAATTCATACATTTGTAGTAGGATGTATATTTTGAGAAGGGGTCAGAAAGTAGCCTGGGCCTGTAATCGTCTGAAAATAATTGTCGTGAAATGGAACACCCATGTTTTGTTACCTGTGGTACTGCTTGAAGAATTTGATTTTGTGGTGTTTGAAAATGGAAAGCTATGAGATTATCCTTCTCATTCTTCACAATATTTTTGGTAAACAGCAAGCAGTTAAATTTTGTACCATAATGTGCTGTGGGCAATGCCAGTCACTGAGGCCAAAGCATTGCATAAGGCATTCCATCCATCTTCATGAGTTGCTCAGATGATCAGTCTCATCCACATATTTAATATCAGCTCAGTGCCACCATTCTGAAGTGTTCTGATTGTTTATAAAAGTCTCTCAATAGCTTTATAGAAGTAGTACATGACTACAAATTGAATGAGTTGATATGTTTAGATTGCCAAGGTTACTTTTCTTTCGTGTTTGTCTGAGCTCATATGAGGTGCAATTAAAATATTTCCAGATTGAATGTTTTCTTTATATATACTTAATGCATTTTTGGCTCTTCAGTGTATTTCCTTTGTGAACTGATACAGTATACCTATAAATTTTGCCCTTACTGGAAGCATGTATGGAAGTTGTGTATTTTGTACTCCACAGGTGTGTTGTGTAATTTTTATGACAATGTTATCAAATCTGGCATGGAGCTAGATTTGTGAAGTTAGGATAACAATTTTGCAGTTTCTTGCTAGAAATTTCTACAATGACAAAATAGTAACTTGGAGTATTGGCGTAGTGTCAAAACAAGTTTTCAGTGTGTCATTTCTCAGGACACTTTGTCAGTGTGCTCTGTGCTGTCATGTTACAGCACTAAAATTGATCACATCTGTTTTAAGATTCATTGACCTTGTCTTGTGGATTACTTTATCTGTTTTATGTATCAGCATTACACCATGACCTTCAAAGAACAGACCAGAGGGTATAATCTGTAAAACCTGGAAATCTTTATGTCATAACAATTATTGAAGTTGTGTTGCCCTTTTTTCAGGTATTTGGCCGTAGCATTCAAACAAATGTTGCACGGAATCGTTGGTTTGACATGCCATTTACACGAGAAGAAAGTCTTCAAGCTGACAAGAAACTAATTCTTACATTTGGACCTTCAGAAGATCCTGGAGTAGTCACCATGGTAGATTCTATCAAAGTGTAAGATGTATTTTGTTGTTGTTTTGAGAGGTTCGGATGTGTTAGACAAATAACGAAACAATAATATAAATGTAATTAGGCAAGAGGAAAGAGTTATGATTGAATAGGAGACTGGATAGATCTCAGAACCAGTCTGGATGTTGTGGCCAAGAGAAAAGTACATGCTTCTACCAGTAATGGAACCAGATAATCTAACACACAGTCACTATGCTGACTGAGCTGTTTTATCTGACATAAAAATGGAATGTAAGCAATATATATAGGTTAATATTTTCATACTTTTATAGTGAAAACTGGTTGTCCGTGAATTTTATGTGAGGTTAGGTAACAGCTGGTTGCAAAGAAATGGCATTGACCTGTTGTCTTTAACATAAGGTCAAGTTTCTGTGTTTAATAGTCTATTTACATTATATCACGTTTTTACCCAGCACCTTATCACATATGAGGCTTCGCATATAACCATTTTTAAGGGACTGTAGGTGAATTTCAGGATGACTAGATCACAAGCATGTTTTCCTGTTTTGGTTTTTTAAAACCCCATGAACCAGAGTTCCTTAAGAAGCTGGCAGTTGCTCATCTGGTCAAGAACTAATCCCTGCCATTTATGGAACCCAAAGGTTCATTATGGTCTTTACAAGAGCTTTTCACTAGACACTGTGTTCGAACAGTAGAATAGTCCTGTCGGACACCTGCATACTCATTGTCCAATTCTATTGAGTCCAGTTAACACCTGAACTGATATCATCTGAATGAATGCTGCCTTTTTTAAATTCCAGAATGGGTGTTTGATGTCAAGTAATTTGTTGGATGTGTCTGTTTTAACAATTGCTTACAGATATGGAAAGACAAAGGATGCCTTTGGTTGGCCAGAGGAAACAGAAGATATTGCAAGTACATCAGCTGCTGTGACCCAGACTTCTGCAGGAACGAGCACGGAGACTGACAATGTGGCTGTTGCCCCAGTACAGCTTACTTCTCTGGATAGGTGTGTTCCTATTGCATACAAAATTCTTATTATATAAATATGAGTATTGATTTGCATAGGAGTGAAGTGATATAGTTTTGTAAATTTTCTTTTTTAATGTAGAGTTATTTAAAAATAATCTTTACTTTTTTTTCAGAATGATAACTGGAGCTTTGGAAGTTATGGATGGATATTTCACGTTATATGGCAGTGCAGCAACTGACGAGATAAAAGCAGCACAGCGGATGGCCGCTGTGGATGTGGCTACTAAACTCCTCACACTACCAACGCCCATATGTGTTCAGCTCCACACAAAATGTCTTCTGGCAGCACTGCATCCCACACGATCAGCATATCACAGCTATAAGGTATGTTTAATACCTTCTTGGAAGGACTAGTAAATAACTTCTTTCTTTTCTCTCTCCTGCATTTCACATTTGATAAGGTTCTGAGATAACAAGCAATGCCATTGCAAGTGCCAGAAGTGAACTCTTCCACAGTCTATTTATTGCAAGAAGTAAATTATTTTAAACAAATCAGGGAAGTTTATTGTGTTAAGTTCTAATATTGATTATAAGTGTCTGCAATTGTTTGAGTTTTTATGTTATTTGCTATGTGATTGTCCTTATACTAATGCAGTTAATTCAGTTTGAATTTAAAAGGTGTTGGACTCACCTTGAAATTATGAAGGAACTCCATTTTCCAAATGTTAGACTTTAATTCAACAGAGTTCCCCATTTATGTAAACACATGATGAATGGCCAGTACCAATTTCAGTTAATGTTTCTTAAAGCATGCATGGGGTGGCAAGGGGTGCATACAGAATTTTGGTAGGGAATCTTTCTGGAAAACAGCCACTGGGAGGATCAAGAAGGAGATGAGAGGATAACATCAAGATGGATCTTAGGGAAGTCGACTGTGAGGATGTCAAATGAATGGAGTTGGCTCAGAATCGTGGCTGGTGCGGGCTTTGGTGTTGTTAGTGTTGCACCTGTGGGTTGTGCTACCAGGGATTTAGTTAGTTTCTTAATTTTTAGGTTGTCAGATTTTTCAGCCTGAGTCTTGCAATGGGTAGGAGTATGATTTATATGAATGATGGGCTGAACCCAGTAATGGATCAGCTAGGGTGAAGGATGTTTTACTTAGAAGTTTGAGGGCTTTGTAAAGTTGATCTGACAGGTGGTATGAACAACTATTATGTGTACTAAGTATAAGCACCAAAAGCACTGCAGGATGCTAGCAGATGCTTTTCATTTTATTCAAAAAATAGTATTTTGCAGTTGAAGAGTGAATTAGATCCTTTGGGTGAATATAAGAAGGCAAATTATATTGTTGGGACTTTAACATATATGCTGGAGATGAGAAATGCCTACAAAATTTTAGTCAGAAAACCTGAAGGTATCATATTACTTGGTATACGTAAGAATAGATGGAAGGCTAATACAAAATGTATCTTAAAGGATTAGAGTATAATGTGGACTGGATTCAACTGGCTGATGATAATATCTGATTGCGGGCTGTTGTAAACATGATATTGGACTGCTGAGTCCAATAAAAGGTGTGGAATTTATTGACAAACTGAGTGACTATGAGCTTCTCAGTGACTGCTGTGTAGAGTTGGTTATGGAGGATAAGGAATAGAAAGTGTGGCTGTTTATTGCTTTTGAGGACTGCTCCATATTGCTTTTATAAATACTTAGTTGAATGTTCTCTTACAGGATCAGTCACTTCTGAACCATGTTCACCAGTCACTTGCTGCCTTGGCAGAAGTGCAGGATCCAAGGGATCTAGATGCAGAGGCTTTCTACCGACTGGTTCTGACGGCTAGGGGTGTAGCAGTATCAAGGCCGTATAACTTGGCCAAATTTGCAGAACAGCAGCAGGATAAAACTCCAGTGAGTGAACAGGCACCAGGTTAGTTCCTGCAACTGGATTGTGAGTATGAATTTAATTTAATGTGTAAAGCAATCTGTTCACTATGTGAAATTTGAGGTTTTCATGGTAGTGGTGGTGATGATGATGATTATCATCATCATTATGGTTATGCCACTTTTTAGACGCATAGGTAGATACCAATGTTGCAGAGAAACATGCTGTTCACATCTTCATATTATTTCTACACTTCATCCCTGAAGATGGAAATATGTTTCCCTGAAACATTGGTATCTACATACAACTGTTCATGGCATCATAACTCAGAACGTCGCTATCTATTCACTTCTGTTTTGTTGGTAGGTAGTCATATACACCTTAGCACACAAAGTGATCTCACTTGTATTTGTAATATGTATCACCATTAGGTGTCACATTAGTAAATAATAGAAACGATGTGTCATGCCGTGTCCTTTGTTTATTTTATAATTTGAACTTAATAATAAGAATAAGTCAGAGCTTCTTTTTCCATTTCACTTACATCTATGAAAGAGATTAAAGTGCCCTATTATTATTTTCATAGTTTATTAATTTTATTTGAAGATACATTTAGAATATTAATTTTGTGTACATATACATAAGCATTTTAAGCAAATGTTTGTTGAAAATATGTGATATAATTACAAGTAACCAGTTTCATTGGTTCATTGCAGTTTATTTTAAGAGAAACCTTGTATAAGTATGTGTACGTCAGCTAGTATTTTATAATTTTTGGGTTTCAAAAATAGCATGTTTTGTTTCTGATTTATGAATCCTGATGTAACATTATTTTGTGTTTCTTTAGCTGAAGTATCTGATGCTGACAGGAAAACAAATCCAAACACCAAAATAGAGTCCATTGAAGGTGGTCAACATCTGATGTTACAATTGATGAAGGCAATGTGGCTCTTGCATCAGGCCCACCCAGCCAACATGGCGCTGGCTCCAGTCTGTGTTCCAGGTTAGATGTGTGTTGAATAGATAGACATTTGAATCATCAGTTTGAAATTGACAGAGAAATACACAAAGTGAAACATAAGGTAAAATCAAGTCTCCTTTCACTACACATTAGCTCCCTTATACAGAAAATTCCTGGTATGGACAAAACATCTCTGTCTTTTGCAGAGGGTTTTTATTGAATAACTCTGTAGCATCTGATCTTTGGGGTGTGTGTACATGAGTGAAATTAGATGTACACCTACAGTGGTTTGTAACAGTTGATTTTGATATCGGTTTTCACTATAATTTACAGTGAAAGTGAAGGAATTAATTAGATAAGAGAATATTTAATATACTATACTATTAATATATTATTATTTGAAAACTGTTACAGATGAGGCAAGTTATTGCCAAGTGTGGATTACCATTATTTGTCACAATTTTCACCCAACATTCCCATACAAGGGGTTGATCTCTGTTTCCTTTATCCAGGTTTGACACATGTTGAAGCTACTGTCCATGCTGTTGTTGAAATTATTCATGCTTTTACAACATGTGACATGGAAGGTACAGTTGCAATGGCAGCCAAGCTTTATCTGGATTTGCTTTTGTGTGAGGACATCACTGTGAGTTTCAGTGCAAAGCAAGCTATCATCAGAGTACTACGTCCACGACTGAGACGTCGCAGGGTTTTAATCCCCAGTCCTCCCCATTGTAGCACTCCAGGTAACAGTATAGAACTAGAAACTTGTCTGCTTGAATGTTTACTATTATTCTGAATACCTAATTTGATTGTTATTAATTTTTTCAATGCTGGGTATAAGTAAAAGTGCATTTTTTGTAGGTGGGGCAACAGAATTGGAATCTGAAAAGGGCCCAGTCTCTCAGCCTTCCCAGGATTCAACAGAAGAGCAACATTATGAAGTAGACAGTGTGGAACCACTGGTGTTACTTGCTTCAGATGCTGGTTTGTACACAGTGTATATATTGTAGCTGCTGAATACAGTGTGGAACACAAATTGTGTTTGGTAGCATATTTTTAAATTGTTGTGGTGTATTGTGCAGTGAAGTTCTGCAGCTGAAAGAGAATAAGTAACTAAAAATTATCATTCTAAAGATATGGAAGAATTTTTTTCTAGACATCTGTCATTGTGTTGTCTTGTCTCCATCTTATTTGACAGGCTCCTTTGTGTATGACTCCAGAATATTTACATATTTTATATCAAAATGTGGGATAATGTCCAGAAAAATATTCTTGTATAATAAAAATATTAGAATAGATTCTCACACTACTAATTTTTTTTTTTCCAATTAAGCACTTGCTAAAGAAGTACAAGAAATTGCTAACATTTATTATATATTTACATATTTCCTCATCCATTTCTGTTGTACAAGATGTAATCAGAATTTTCATGGACAGAATTTTTAGTAATTATGTGAAAGCAACTGGCTCGTTGAGACTAGACTTTCAAATATTCTTATAACACCATTTCTGAACAATAATGAAACCGGTGTACCTACATTTTAGGAAAAAACTATATAATGTTATTAGGAGAGTAGAATCTAGGATGTTATGATGGACTCGGCATATTGCTAGGATGACAAAGACATAAAATGCCTACAAAATTTTGGTGGAGAAACCTCTTGGAAAATAAAGAAGGATTGACAGAGAGATAGACAATAATGTTATGAAGATAGGATAGAACTTTCTCAGGATTGTGATGTAAGGTGTTCAGAACAAGAACTGTATTGTAGGAGCAGGTGGTGGTGGTGTGTCTGTGAATGTGAATCCTATTGAGGCATTGCTTGGTGCACCTGGAGCATTCCCACCTCTGTTGGACATCCCTCCTGATGCTGATGATGAGACTATGGTGGAACTAGCAATAGCCCTCAGCCTGCAGGTAAGCACATCAGTAGTAGTCTTCTCATACAGAATTGTATCTGGGATTTTTAGTTGACACTAAGAAGAATAATTAGAAGAAATTTTGAATATAATACAAGTGAATTTAAGGTAGTAATTAGTATGCAAACTCATTCACAGTTTGAATTATTTTGTTGGACTTCATGGTTGTTTGTTGTTGATATGAATTTGTTTCTGCAGATGCCATACTGCATAGTTACGATTGTCTTTGTTGTATTTATTTAAATATACACTATATTAAAGTGGACGTATTTGCATATTCTTTGTTAATTTTAACAGCCTATCATGTTGCTAGAAAAATATGCATGCACATCAGTTGTGCTTCTTATGTCTTGGTGATTTTATCTATTTTAGGACCATGAAGGTGGAGCAGACTTGCAGGTTTTACAACAGGGTTTGCAGCAAGGACTACAAGGATTGTCCAATCTTCAAGGACTTCAGAACCTCAGTGGTCAAGCATTGCAGGTACTGATTTTATTAGTATAATACACCTCATACCTACCTCATTTTTTTAAACTCGGCCTCTGCAGGCAAATGCTGGGATAATACCTTGCAGGCCACAACTGTTAATGTGCTTTCTAATTCATTATTAATTTATCGTTATGTTATTCAGTTCTGTGTAGTCTGAGCTGTTTTCAGCTTCATTAAATAAGCCACTAATAAATAGACCTTGTTTCACATGTTATGGAGAAATGAAAATGTGTTTATGACTTTGTATTGAAGTATTTCATTGTCCATTGTACAGGTAGCCCTCAATTTGCGCCGATTCAAAATAACGGCAATTTTGAAACCAGCAAGTCAGAAATATATTTTACTATTATTTGTATATGAGCCAGGATAGCTCAGTCAGTATAGTGACTAGCTACGGGCTGGATGACCGGGGTTCGATCCCCAACGGGGCATAGTATTTTTCCTCCAGACCGGCTCTGGGGCCCACCCAGCCTCCTCTACAATGTGTACCGGGGTCCTTTCCCGGGGGTAAAGCCGGCCGGGGCATGATGCTGACCACTCACCCCCATCTAATGCCGAGGTCAAGAAAGAGATGAGCTATACCTCTGCTCACCCCAAGCGCCTGTATGGCACGTAGCGGGACAAACTTTACTTTACTATTATTTATAACGTTTTACAGTGTATCTCGTAATGATTCTTACACTAAATCATAATTCTTACATCGCTCATTTTGAATAAAAATTATAAATACAGTCATCTCTGCAATTACATGTTTCGTTAACGCGAATTTTCTCCAATGAGATCGATGAATCGGTAAAAGCTGTTTGTGAAATGCAAACTTTTGCGTATGCGAGTTTGCTCTTCTGCAATTTCATTCCTGGCACTCTAAACTTCCAAAGGACTAATTTAATCTCTGAAGAGGTACCAGGGTTATTTTTACTACACGATTTTCTATTATTTCAGAGCTTTAAATGTAATGCCATTAAATGTTTGAGTGCTGGGAATGCATGTCATTGACTTCCCATTGATTTACATTATAAAAGAGTTTCAATTTACGCCGATTCCGTTTACGCCAGTTCGTCCAGGAACGCATCCCCGACGTAAATCGAGGGCTACCTGTATTTATTTTCTGTATGCATAGCAAGTACAAGCATACCTATGTTACATTATTATTTCTAAGTAAGTAGTGCCATGTTTTGATACTACTATGCCATCTTTAGTCTGTGTTTATGTTAATTATAAATTCTAATATATTATTTTATTACTTGTTTATGTTACTTGTAATGTGGTTCTCCTAAAATTGATCCATTTAAGGATTACATCAATTGTATTAAAACAAACATTTCTCTTAAGTCAAGGTTAAAATATGAAAACATATTGTGATGTCTTATTCTATTTTGTAGTTTTGGACAGTCTGAAGGTGATATAATAGTGTCAAAACACATATATAATAATTTAATATTTATAAAATTGTCTTGTATATGGAAAATAATTACAATATTATAAATGAACAGGTATTATGTTGCTTCAAAAAGTAAATGTGATATTGATGTAAACATTATAATTACCTGCTGAAATATTAATTCAATGATTTTGTATAAACTTTTAATCAAATAAATTTGTAGTACAGGTGAGTTTGTGTCCCACATACTAAATTGGTATCTACCTAAACTGAAATGGCACAGCCTTTTAGAAAGTGGACATGTTTCCATTCTCAGGTACTAGGTGCTTACCACTTTTACATGAAGTCCAGAAATCCATTATTAATAATTGCAGACTTTATTTTTGATCCTGTTGTTGACCAAGAGATTACTTTATTTCTGCAGGGTTTGCAGGTGTTGGCATCCCAAGGTCTTGCTCAAGTACAGAACCAAGCTCAGGCACAGGAAGCAGGTCACTACTCTGATACAACTGCTTCAGCAGGTGGCTCTGATGATGAAGGTTCCACAGCAGCAACAGATGGCAGCACACTGCGCACTTCTCCAGCAGAACAGGTGATGAATTACCAAAAATAATGGCATATTATGGTGAAATGATTCTGTTAAGATGTTGTTGAGTGTGGTCTTGCATTGAACCAAATCCTGTAAATTGGCAAAATGATAAAAACTACAGTATATATCAAAGATTAAAAGAGCACATCAGTTTTAAATGTTGAAAAGTTATATTCTTGAGGCTGGTTTAGTTTTGAATATTATAATATTTTAATGTTTGTGTAGAATTGTTATATTTTAGTTAAAAACTTCAAAAGTTTCTTATTTTTCTATGTTGTCATCCATGATTGTGTCATAAAACTTGTTATACAGTTTTGATCAATAGGCACAATGCCACAGACTCTTTGAAATATTAAAGCGAATTATGTAAAGAATATACTTTTCTTTATGTAATTGTTCAGTTTAAATGTTCAGTATGACATTAATGCCATGCACCATAGCATATTTCAGTTCTCAGCAATCACAAATGATTACTGCTCTTTCTAAATGCGGAATCTGGCTTATGTTATGTAGTTACTGTCTCACTTCAGAGTTCATTTACTTTGGTTCAACATACACCAAAACATTGGCTGTGCAGAATTACATCTGATGGATGTTGTGGTATTAGAAAATTTGATGACTCTAAAAATGTAAACTGTAAATTTCATGATGGCAATATTGGAGTAACAGTAACAAAAATCTAGCAGTTACTGCCTTGGAAATTATTCAGCACTGTATGTATAAATAAGCAAGTTCTGAGTATGCCACAATAACTAGATGTCATATTATTCCAGAATTTGTTGAATCACACTTTTATTTCTCTTTTCTCTTCTTTCTTTTTTCTTTCTGTATTTGCTTCTTAATGATTTAGAGAGCTGAGGTAGCTCAGTCATTATAGTGTTTGGCTACAGACTGGTTGACCAGGGTCTGATCACCAATGGGGGCAGAGGATTTTTTCTCTGTCCTCTGTGGCACATCCACTCTCTATCCAGTGGGTACTGGGGTCCTTTTCCGGGTGTAAAGCTTGACCAGGGCGTGATGCTGACCATTCACCCCCATCTAGTGCCAAGGTTAAGAATGAGAGAGAGCTATACCTCCTCTCCCCCCCAAGCACCTACATGGCATATAGTGGGACAGCTTTTTCTTTGTGTTTACTAAATAACAAACAAAAGGTGATTTCAGTTTTTTATAAAAAATAATAAAAAATCAAGTACATAATAACTACTGGCAAATGAAGAAACCATTTACTATGAAGCATTCTTTTCTAATTCTGTTATTTACAAAGTTCCTATATTTGTATTTTTATGATTTTTTTAATAACATATCCATGTGCTGTTTGTAATATTGAGAAGCAGAGAATTTTTTTCTGCAGTTGAAAACTGTTTACTTTATTTTAATTTCTTCTATTTTACACCTATTTTAGCAAATATTTTGCAAAATGTAAAATAGAGTATTTCCGTATAAAATTTTATGTTTTGCATTCTGAAGCATAAGAACTCTGTAATATGTGACAGCAGTTACAGTAAACATCAAGGTCTTTAATATGCTTAAAAGTGAACTTGTGGATAAAATTTGGATAGCACAGTTGTATTGAATTGCAATAATTAAATTATAAATTGCTTTAATGAAATCATTTGGGATGGAATTGACTATAAAGCTCAAAGTTTGATGTCCTCTTTAACGTCATTGTATGTGCAGGGAGGCAGTGCAGGTTCAGAAAGTGGTGGTAGTGGTGTAGACAGCATTACGGGGGAACACAATGTATCAGGCCGTAGTTCAGCGTATGGTGATAACATGCAAGAACCTCTAGTTGGTGCACGAAGTGAAACCAGTTCCCTGGGAGCACCTGCTGGCTTCCAGGTAAGTTTCAGTGATAAATGAAACGAGATGTCTCTGAATTTAATGACTGAAAACAGATGTTGGTTTTTTTTTACCATGATCATGTGAAAATTGTCATTTAGCTTTTAGTTTGACAGTGTTAAGTAATAAATCTTTGGACTGGGTATGTGAAATTAGATTACAAATATGGCAACTGTGAAACTTTGATGTTATATCTGGCAAATTTAACATACCAGAATCTATACTTGAATAATACATATTGTTTTTATTGTTGTTGTTGCTGCTGTTGTTGCTGCCTTCTGCTATTACATCAACAACAGTCTGTAACATTTAAAATTACAAGCAAAAGAAGATCCTGATTAGAGTAGGATTTGATTCTAAGACTGTCAGCTAAATTTAATTGTATTTAAAACTGAACTTATATTACCTAATTATGGCATTAATAACACTGGATTTGTAGGACTGAAAGTTTGTGCAGAAGGGAAATGAGCTTTATGAGTTCTTCCATGAACTCCTTGTTATACATTCCATTCATTGTTCCACAAACCCAGCATTGTTAACATCTTTAAAGGAAGATTCTTCGAGACAAATAATGAATATTTGTTAGTGCTCGAAACGTTTTATAAATCTGAGAATATTGTGATGCTTGTATTGTTCATTGTGATATGAAATTTCTTCATGCCATGTATTTTGTAAACACTGATTTACTGAATTTTTGTTCTTTTGTGTTTAATTAAGTCCAGCCATCTTATTAGTCTTGCTTTGACTTTTTTCTCTGACTGAATTTGTAGACTCAGGATCCAGATGGCCTGGAACCAGAACCTGAACAGGAACCTGATACAGAGAACAGCTCAAAGCTTCACAGTTTACGACTTATGATGCTAGAGCGGCTTAAGCAGTATGTGCCACAACTTAAGGAAGTTGGTGGTGTTAGAGCCATTCCTTTCATGCAGGTAATGAAATGAATTCTGTGTTTGAGAGGGATTAGTGAAATGGGGGTACCTATGAGGCAGATTCTATAACCCATATGGTAGTAGGAAGAGGATAGTGTTGGTGATCAGGAGGATGATGTTAAGTAAGGATTATGGTGGTTGCAGCACTTGCGGTGATGGCATACTCTTAATTATTTTTTTAATTTAAAGATTTCTCTGAACATGATGTATTTGTGACATTTGATTTTGAAATGTGTAAATTGAGATTATATCTCTTGCTTCAGGAGGGTTCATGTATTATCACTTGATGATGTCATTCACAGAGTGACTGATGGTATTGTGGTGATATATTTTAGTTTGCAAATTGTGTAAGGTAGTGTATAGAAGTTATTCTTTTAATTTTTGTGCGTTTGTTTTTCTTTTCTTTCTGTTGATGAGTTATATGTATTGAGGATAAGAGTTGCAAGTTTATGAATGGAATTTTTAATGGTTCTAGGTTGTTCTTATGCTCACTTCTGACCTCGATGGTGAGGAGGAAAAAGATAGAGCATGTCTTGAGAGTTTGCTTACAGCAATTATAAATGACTTATGCATGAAGCAACCGGATATAAATAATATCTGTGACCGCAACAAGCAGCGAGAGGTGCACCTTGTTATCATGAGGCTGCTCAGTGAGTACTTATTACACATATTGGAGCATGCGGATTGGGTAATATAACATGCACTTTGAGTGATCTTTGTAGTGGAGACACATTAGTTTTTATTTGAAGTAAAGAAGTAAAGGCTTAAAATGAATATATTATACAAACTTAATTTGTTTTTATTAGTTAAATTATTACTGCCAATGAAGCTCAAATTCTTATTTAAGATGAAATAAAATGCTAGTGAAGCTCTTTTATGTGTGCTTTTTTGTCTGAACCCAGTCAGTGTATGTAGAATTAGAGATGAAATTAACACTACAGGTATAATAAATTCTACTTTCAAATTTTGCAGCATTGCCGTTAGTATATTAATTTCCATTATGTGTGCACTATGTGTTTTGTAGGTGTATTGATGTCCCGCTCAAAGTCAAACACCAAAACAACTGGAGACAATTCCAGTTTTGTGTCTCAAACCACAGCAATCATGTTGTTGCAGGCTGGTGTTATTGATTACTGTCTAACACTCTTAAAGGCTCTGCTGCAATACTGGAAAAGGTAAGGAGAAGTAAATGGATATTTCAGTATTCCAACATTCAGACTTTGAAAAACTTAACTGCTTGTTCACTTAGAAATTATGAAGTTAATTAGGAATATTGCTTGCAGTGTAATAAGAGAATTATCAGAGTACTGCATTTGCTGGTACTGTAGTTATGATCCAGTTTTTTATTTTATGGTGAATGTAATTTTTAATCAATTTACAATGAAAATAGTGATAACTTAATTTATATAAAACAGGAAAGCTTCTATTTTTATGAACTTCCTTAGATTATAATATTCTTGAATTTCTGCTGTATGCATGGTACAATATTATACATACTCTTAGAATGTTATGAGCCGGCGTAGCTCAGTCAGTATAGTGACTGGCTATGGACTGGGCGACCGGGGTTCGATTCCCGATGGGGGCAGAGGATTTTTCCTCTAGCCTCTACGTCCAGACTGGCTCTGGGGCCCACCCAACCTCCTATCCAATGGGTACTGGGGTCCTTTCCCGGGGGTAAAGCACGGCGGGGGCATGATGCTGACCACTCGCCCCATCTAGTGCCGAGGTCAAGAAAGAGTAGGAGCTATACCTCCTTTCCCCCCAAGTGCCTACATGGCATATAGTGGGACAGCTTTTACTTTACTCTTAGAATGTTACAGTTTAGCTTATTTACTAAACTTCTGCAGCAGTGGCTGTATGTTTTGGTGACGGTACCATCTTCAGTCCACATTGTTTATGGCCATACAGATTGCTTTCATACTTGCCTTCATTATTGTATACATTCCCATATTACAGTGAAACCTCTATCTATCGTTCCCGGAACTATCGTTTTCCCGGATGCATCGTCCGTTTTGTTCGGTCCCGAATACATCCCATATAAAATAATGTTACATTTTCCCGCTTCTATCGTTCCTCGAACTAGCGTTTTATCGCATCGATCGTTCAAAAATCTTAGTCCCGGCCAACAATTTTCCCGCAATGATCGTTTCTGAGAAATTAAAATGCTGGGTTTTGAGATAAATTAATACCGAAAGACGCACAATGTTTTTGGAATACACAGTAGCGGTAACCTGTTATGTCGCCCAACCAGCACAGATCCTTTTGGAATGAGGGGTCAGCGGTGCAGGGGTGATAGTTGGAGTGAATGGCGGTGCTCATTGTCAGAAATTTTACGATTTTAATTAGGGTGCACTCATATTTCGTTCCAGGGATGCCAAATGGCATGTGCACTGTGAATTTCTTCACAAATGCTTTTATTAGAAGTACAAAGGAAAGGCTGGCGGCACTTTTCATTCTTCTGGTTCATCTCCTTTCCAGTGGTTCAGTGTCTTCTACGGCTACGTTTCGTTGAGTTCGGCAGTAACAGTACTTCCATTCTTCCTGTTATTGTTCCAGTCTATACTTTTGTTGTTGTTCCCGTAAATATTTTGTTATTCCTCTTACTCCTGTTAATTATTTTGTTATTATTCCTGTACCATGTCTCGCCCACTAAAGCAAGTCAGAACTCTTCAAGAAAGATTAAAAATCATAGAAGAAGTGGAGAAGAATCCATTTGAAAAAAGAATCGACATTGCTAAACGCCTTGGATTAGCACCATCTACTTTAAATTCAATAGTTGCAAAGAAGAAAGAAATCCGAAAACAAACTGACAAGTGCGGTAATTCATGCAAAAAAAGGAAAACCGGAAGGAAATCAACTTTCAGTGAGCTAGAAAGTGTCCTCTTCACTTGGTACCAGCAATCGCGGGCCTCAGGAATTCCTGTTGATGGCAACATCTTGCGGGAAAAAGCCAAGACGATAGCCGCAAGACTGAATATTGAAAATTTTGCAGCGTCGAATGGCTGGATTAGTAGGTTTAAAGAACGACATGGTATGGTCTACAAGAAGTTAGCCGGCGAAAGTGCTGCTGTGGATGTGGAAGTAACGGAGCTGTGGCTCGAGAGACTGCCAACACTGCTGGAGGGATATGAGCCGCGGGACATTTATAATGCGGATGAGACCGGACTTTTCTACAACGCCCTCCCGGATAGGACTCTGGCATTGAAAGGTGAATCTTGCCACGGGGGAATACGTGCAAAACACCGAATTACTGTTCTTCTGTGTGTTAACAGTGACGGTAGTGACAAACGGGTTCCGATTGTAGTTGGAAAATCACGAAAACCGCGTTGTTTCAAAAACATGAAAAAACTTCCGGTGAAATATCACGCCAACAAAAAGGCTTGGATGACAACAGACATCTTTACGGCGTTTTTAAGTTCTCTGGATGCCTCCATGGGCGCACAAGGCAGAAAGATTTTGCTGTTTGTTGATAATTGTGCCGCTCATCCGAAGGACACGACATTTCTACGAAATGTGAAAGTCGTGCAGTATCCAGCAAATTGCACGAGCGTCTTGCAACCGCTTGATTTGGGCATCATAAAATCTTTCAAACAGTTGTATAGAAGCGCCTTATGCAAACAGCTGTATGTGCAATGGATGCTGGGAAGGATGTCAACATGAAAATTGACGTGCTACAAGCAATTCATTTCACAGTGGCAGCTTGGCGGCATGTCTCCCAACCAACTGTTCTGAATTGTTTTCACAAAGGTGGCTACGGGTGTGAACTTCGCTCAGAAGCAGACTCTAACGTCAGTGTGGATGAGCATGATGGCTTTCACGAAGACTGGAATAGATTTGGCGCCGTGAAAAACGTGGTTAAATTTGGTGACTACGCGGCAGTAGACAGCGAGCTTGCTACATGCGGAGTCGACACGATTGATGATTTGTTAGACGATCGCGAAGGGGGTGGGAGCGGTGAGGAAGACGACGAATGCGAGCCCGAAGCTGTGCCGAGTTTTGCCGTAGCACACGCTGCATTGGCAAAAGTGAAGTCGTTCTTTTATGCCCATATTAGCGAACGTGACGAGGAAAACATTTTGAACGTGGAAAGTACTCTGTTTGGTCTAAAACGTAAAGTTTCGACAAACCAGTTGTCCATTAAAGACTTTTTTTGGTAAAAAGAAGTAACTTTGAAAGAGAAACATTGTTTTTTTTTAAAAATTTAATGCTTTCCCGCATCTATCGTTTTCCCGCATCTATCGTTTTTATTTCCCACCCCCGCCGAAAACGATGCATCGAGGTTTCACTGTATATCAGTAGAATACATGATTCAGAAGGTAACATGCTTTGAGTGTCCATTATTTTTTGCTGTATAACCATGAAATGGATATAGTAAAGTAGGTATGAATTACACATTTGTGTGTGTGTGTGTGTGTGCTCATGTGCGTGCTTATATATATAGTAGTATAATCTTATTTTTGCTTTCTTACAGCATTGTCAGTTGTATGAATCATGCTAAAGAAAATAATAATCCTATACTTCAGGACTCATGGTACAGACAATTTTGAATCCTTTGGCTTGAGTCCTAAAACTGATAGAGCGTGAATATGATGATGGTGAAATAGACTGAGAATTAGAATGTTTTATTATTTCTTAACCATTTTACCTTGTATTGTTAATGGTTTTGTATAAGGTTTTACATCATTTAAATAATTCACCCTTGCAACATGTTGCCTCTGAAATCATGCATATAATTTACTGTTAGTATACATTGATGTGATAATGTACATAATAAATATGAGAGTGTATGTTAAAACACTCTGCATCATGCCTCATATGTTGCCTGAAGATAGTGTAATCAGTGAAACATCTAGCTACTGTTAGTAGTTCAATAATAAATATGCTGTGTTGACAGTAACCAAGGGTATAATACTGTACTGTACATTAAGTCAGATTTCAAATGTAATGCCAAGAAATTTTCTTACAGTTCCACCGTGGAAGAGGCTGGTACTGTGATTGGTGGTGCACTTTTGAAGTCACACATGACAACTACACCACCTGATATGTCACCATTCTTCTTGCGCCAGTATGTCAAAGGTCATGCCAGTGATGTTTTTGAAGCATATCCACAACTGCTCACAGAAATGGCACTCAGACTCCCATACCAAGTGCAGAAGCAAGCTGATAATGCCACTGCAATTCCACTTACATTCCAACAGGTAATTTGTTTTTGTTGGATTGTGGTCTTCTGAGTAGTGACCTTCTGAGTTATGACATCACTTGATTTTGCTGTTGGTTACCAGTATTCAGGGGAATGTATTACCTCTGTCTTCATAGTAGATTATATTTTTAAGCTTATAAATTTTACTTTTACATTTTAACTGCTGTAAGGATTTAACATGTTTATACTGGGAACCATGATATTACAATATACATGACCATGTTTTACTGCCTAAAACCATAATATTGAAGTTTTGATGAAGTTCACTCAGTTTCTTCTGTGTCAATACAACCATGATGATCATTAGCAGCATCATATTCTAGTTACCATGTAGACACTTACATTTCTTCCCTCCATCCAACAGAAAGGTCTTGACCTACCAGAGAATTTATTCTGAAGTGGTTTACATAAGAAGCTGTTCTAGTCTTTGTAAAATGGTTATGTAGGAAATGAAACATGTTGAAAGGCAATGAAATAAATGAAATTGTGGGTGATAATAGCAATTTTGATATGGGTGTTAAAGATACAGACAGTGACCTGTGTATCTAGTATTGAGGATATGAGTAATTTTCAGGAAAATTACCCATCTACAGGCATCTGATGTGCAAGTAATACATCTGGCAATAGTAATTGTTACCGGCAGCAAAGTGGCAACCTGATCATGAAAGGAGTAACAATAGTAATGTATCTTCTGAATTGATTCTTTTGTAAGGTAATTTTTGAAAGATGGATAAGCTACAATAATTGTGCCCCATATGTTTGGGGCTCAGTGTGTTAAGTCACAACATACCCTTGTTGTCTAACACAAGTGAGTATTGACTTATGTAGTATATCCTGTGGTATTAGCAGGTTGCTTGAAGTGTCATGGAAGGTACAAACCATTTTGTAAGTCCTTTATGCTACTGTGATTAATGATTTCATTTGTTAATCATTTGTGTTATTTGTGAGCAGGGCAAACTTTAGATTCATGTTGTTTCAGGTCTGGTATTACTACTTGTGTGAGTACATGATGACACATCAGACTCCATTTGTTCGTCGACAAGTTCGTAAACTGCTTCTCTTTATATGTGGCAACAAAGACAAGTACAGACAACTGCGAGATCTACATGCTCTTGAATCTCATATGAAGGTAAGAGTAATTAATTTCTAATATACAGTCTTGTTTGCTGTTACTTAAAGTAAATTGAAATTATAGGATAAGTGAAGATCACTCTCTCAAAAGGTACATGTGTCCAAAAATCTGCAGAGTTTAATAAAATACTTCATGACTTCTATGAGTTGGAGTAGTGGCTGGTTACGTGTTGGATGTCTGTGGTTAGATTCTTGGTAGACACAGGAGTTTTCCTTGATACCACCTACTTCAGACTGGCCCTGGAGCCAACCTGGAAGCTTTCCTTGAGTGTAAAGCAGCCAGAGCATAATGCTGCCCACTTAGTTCCATCTGGTGCCAAGGTTAAGATTGTGTGGAGTTTTACCTATACAGCCTCATGGTGTAGTGCTTTGGCAGAGGCCAATTTTACCATTAGCTTTTACTTCACATGACTTTTAGTTTTACATTCTCCATACTGTTTTATTATATTTCCTAAAACTAACCATCAATTACCTGTTCTTTGTTTATTTACATGACATGGCATTTAATCCATGTTTAATCTTGTCTAATATTGTGTGTTATAGAGAGGTAGCTAACATTCCATTGGCATATAAATGTATCAGTAGAAATTTAAAGGTATGAGAGACAGTAATACAATTCTTTGTTGATGTTCTGGAGTTTGTCTTTTCAGTGTGTTCGGACATGTTGTCAGGCTGGTGGATATGACCCAGAGGTGCAGCAGCCACATTATATTACATTGCCATATGACTCGTTGGTAGAACTAATAGAACATCTGAAGGCCTGTGTTGAGGTAGCTACGAGTCGAACTGGGAACTGGCAACGTTTTTGTGTGCATGAGGAATCTGTGTTACCATTTCTTCTTCAAGTGTCCTGCTTGCTAGATGAAGGTGTTTCTCCAACCATTCTGCAGCTCCTTCAGTGTGCGATATGTGGCACTAAGGCCAATAGTAGTAGTACCAGTAATTCACAGGTCAGTTGTCATGGACTTACATTTGGTTATACTTAGAAGTCTGAATATGAATGTTGTAAATCCTTATCTTCATTCTGGCTGAACAGAGATTGTCTAAATTTGATCTTGCTAAATATTATTAACAGAATTTTATTCCTTAATTGGACAATTTTTACTGCCATGTCACATGAAATGTCATAATATTATGAATTTCTTGAGGGAGTAATTGCCTAATGCGTTTTGTGTTTCAAATTTGTTTTAAGCTTTACTGCCATAACCTTAAATTTCATATGGCAAGGCCATTAATATATACAACTGCCTGTTAATTTTAAAGACATTCAGCATTAAAGTAATATATTCATTTATGGTGTATTTGCTAAGCCATTGTCACCTGTATAATATGAAGTAAACAGGAATATATTGGTTAACTTAAAATGCCTCTGAGAAATGTCTTTACTTTATCTTTGCATTATATAACGTTACATTAAATAGGTTTTCATCTCCCCATTAAGATTCTTAAAGCAACTTCTATTAAATACTCGGAACCATTATTCCTTGGACATAAAATAGCTTCATTAATGAAATCAGTATAATCATTTACACACACTCTCTGCACATACTTTGTTAATTGCAAGGCAGTTCATATATATAGTTAAGAAATATCAAAGATGTCATAGCTTATAAATGCATGAAATAAATTACCATTTATTGCAACAGTCCAGAAAATCATAGGTTGTATTTGTATTATTAGAGTAGGGAGTGACTTGCTGGAATTAGAGAAGTTAGTATGTATTAATGTTTTTTTATTTCTGTGGGTTGTTTTTAGGGCTGATTTTCCTGTGTTTTACTCTGCAGATGGGGTCAGTTCCACCTCCATCATCTGCTGCTTCTGCAGTAACAAATACTGGCACACCTGCACCAACACCTGTGTCTGCTGCCGCCGCTCCATTTCCAGCAACAGCTCGCAAGGATCGGGAGAAATCTGATGACTCAGATACAGAAGCACGCTTTGAGGAAGCACAGTGCATAACATTGGTGTCTCAAATAAACAAGCAGGTGTCACATGATCTCCTGGCTCGATTTGTTAAAACTTTCCTTCTAGAGACAAATGCCACCACCGTTCGCTGGCATGCCCATGCACTTGTACTTGCCATATACAAGTAAGGTTTCATCAATTAATTTAGACCAAATGAAATTCATTTATCCACCACATGGAGATGTATTTTTGAGCACGAATTAATCTTTTTTTATCCAGGAACTCACCTACTGCAGATCAGGAGGCCATATTGGACCTGCTTTGGAAGCTGTGGCCTCAGCTTCCAGCATATGGACGTAAAGCTGCCCAGTTTGTTGATCTGCTTGGTTATTTCTCACTCAAAACGACACAGACTGGGAGGAAGGTAGGCTGACAGTACAGAGCAGTTTATCTGACAGTTATTGCTCTTTGTTTCAGCAGTCAACTTAGCTGGTTGGCAGTTAGCATGAAAAGACTATTCCATAAGACTGCCACAGTGGTAAGAGGTTGACCATTTATTACTGTGTGTCATTGCACATTTGTTATGACCACATGTGAGCATTCCTTGCTTGTTTATGTAAATCTGTGGTGAGATGCAGTTACTTTATTTTGATCACGATAACGCAGTAGAATACACCACAAATAATAACTGAAGTGGTTTTACTGAAATATTGAAGGGAAGAGATAAATAGAAGAAACAGGCATAGATATGAGGTTAACATTAAAATGCATCTAAAGAAATGGGGTTTGAGAGTGGACTGGATTATCTTTCTCTTTATTGGTTAAGTGGCAGAATTCTGCAAACACTATCGAAACTTTGGGTTTCATAAAATGTGGGAAATTTCTGATAATCTGACAAGCTGTTAGTTTTTCAAGAAAGGCTTGCTCCATGGGCTTAGTGGGGGGAAAATTATTCAATTCAATTCATTTATTAAAGTGCTTGATAACAGCCGAAAAGGCCAATAACAGCCAAGCACTAACAACAATACAAATCTTACAGTGCTAAAGCAAACAAACAAAGAACTGAATATATAAAGTACAATATTAATTTATTGCAAAATAATTAATAAGTAAATGAGCTAAATGTTATGGATAAGTAAATTAAAATCAGTTCAATTTTGGACAAACAACATACAAAATAAATTATTATACTAAATAAATAATAAAAAAGAACAATGATTATTGTTTAAAGAGCTGACTGACATCAGTAAGCAAAACAGGATCTTTGTTAAAGATGTCGATGCTCCTACAGACTGCATTGGCAGCAGAAACACATCTGGCAGAGGGACTAGCCTTGAAATTACGTTGTACAGTAAAGGTAGAGTAGTCTCTGATAGACCTAGTGGGTATGCAGAGACTAACTGTATCAAAAAAAGATGAGCAACTAATTTTGCCTTTAAAAACATTAATGAGGAAAAGCGCATCCAAAAGCTTCCTCCTTAAATGCAACGATAAAAAATTTAATCTGACTAATATATCATCATAATTATAGGCACAAACATCATTAAAGAATCTAGTGTAACACAAAGCTACAAATTTCCTTTGAATCCTTTCCAGTTTAAAGGAGTCAGTATTAGTAATAGAGTTCCAAAGCATTTGTGATCAGCATAAGTGTAAAAGTTTTCAGTTAGTCTAATGAAATTTAAAGTTTTGTTGCCATTAACTTGTTACACTCATATTTTGGGTTGTTGAGCCCCTACCCTTTCTTTCTTTCTTTCTTTCTTTCTTTTTTCCTTCTTTTTTTGCAAATTATTATTTTGAAAATTAAATGTTCATGATTTTTATAGTAGCCTTTCACTTCAATACATTGCTTTATGTCCATTTGTATCTAATCAGTTTCTATGTTTCTGATTTGACTACCTCAGTTTTAAATACCTTCATTAAAGAATTTTCTCACAACAGTATATGAATTCATTATTCCACATAGAAAATTTAAATATGTATGTACTTCACTATGAAGCTGAAATTGAACAAAGTGATTCATCAGTAACCAGTGAGACTTTTATCAAGCAATACCCAATACAAGTTCCTGCCAAGGCAGTTGCTGTCTTGATAGATTTTTCATTGTTTTCCCCAGCTTTCCAGTCAGATACTCTATTCCAGTGGTATTCAACCTTTTTTGTTCGCATACCCCCAGATATAATTTCTCTTCAACTTTGTACCCCCAAAGTTGTTGGTGTGTAATTCAAGTTATACATAGTATATAATCTACATCTAAAATAAATTAAATTACATTACTGATTATTCAGTGTTTATCATAAAATAATTTTTTTTTTTTAAATTTCATGTACCCCCTAAGATGTCTTCGTGTACCCCCGGGGGTATGCGTACCCCAGGTTGAATACCACTGCTCTATCCTTTCTAGCTTGAAGTACATAATTCTTTCAGTATTAATAGGCTGCTGCAGTAGATAACTATGACCCATCCAAACTAGAAATGAAAGGTTTCGTGTTGCAGATGTGTGAATACATGGAACAAGCTGTAGCAGTGTTACGCATGCAGAACCAACTGCTGGCTCATCATCCAAATGCTAACCTGTACTCACACCTAGCGCAATTTGTTGAGTTGGATGGTTACTATCTGGAGAGTGAACCTTGTCTTGTGTGCAACAATCCAGAGGTGGCCTTGTCTAGTATCAAATTATCTTCTGTCAAGGTATTTTCAATACATATTAATAGAGTTGACATGCATGGCTATGTTCTGTCATTAACTACAGCCTTTATCACCTGGGACACTTCTCTGGGTTCTTGACAGTGGCACTTTTACTTTCTAAATGACAACACTCATATTGAAGATACACTCTTAAATTAGGGAAGGGGGGGAGTGGATTCTCAATACTGTCCCAGTATAGTGCCACCAAAAAATGTACCTCTGTTCAGTACATTCAGGTACATACAGTAGGTACTGTATTGTTAAAAGGGTATGTAATATTGGATGACATTCTCTAGATGATCATTTGTACCTTCTCTTTGGTAAAGACTTTGTGTTGTTTTCAGGTATAAATTCAGAAAAAGTCTGTTACTTACATTCATGTAAATATGGTAGATAATATTTTCATTCAGATAGTGGGTGATGGTTGAAATTCTCAAGGCAATAATTTGTACTTCCTGTTTGATAAAGGCAACATATTATTTACAGTAGTAAAGTAAGAACAAAAGCCATAACTTATGTTTAGGTAAACGCGGGACACATATACAGATGTCCACAAAATACTTTTTTGTTTGAAACTGTTATAGTTTTCTTAACCATGATAGAATTGAATGAAACCTAAAGAAATGGGAACATGCAGTTTATAAAATAGGATGCTGCACTTTGTTGTTGGAAAGCAGTTTTCTCTCCTTCCAGTTGTGGAAAGATGAAGTTTTCTGGTAATTCACTAATGTGCAACTGTATTACATGCTGTCTGTATCATGTGGTATCTTCAGTACATTCGTGGCACCACAGAACAAAGCTCAGCTCATGTTGTGGCTTGCAGAGTTTAAATTTATTACTAATGTTCATTGATTATGCATGAGATCCAGATGAGCATAAAATATTTATAGTGTTTGGAACATGTATATTTATAATTCTGAGTAATGTATTGTTGTCAACAGATTGACTCAAAATTCACAACTACTACACAGATAGTAAAGCTTGTTGGTAGTCATACCATTAGTAAGATTACACTGCGCATTGGTGACCTGAAACGCACCAAGATGGTACGAACTATCAACATATACTATAACAACCGTAGTGTACAGGCAGTTGTGGAATTAAAAAACAAACCAGGTAAGCTGGTCAGGTTCCTCATGTCACAGAGTCTTTAGATGGGTTTTGATAAAAACCATGAAAAACTGATAATCAAAATGAATAGGGTAGTTTATAAATTTTGAGTGATGTAATGAAAGTGGCACACCAGTAACATTCAGAATGCATTTTAATATTTTCACTTTGTGCCATCACTTTCCCAATATTACTATCCATAAAATAAAAGAACCATAGAACAGAAACAGACTTGCACATATTAGTGTGTTTTGTTTACCCAGAAGCTAACATGGGAAGATACACTTGCAAATGGTTACTGCAAAGTCTCACAGTCCTAAAATGACTGGTAAAGTTGTATCAGGTTTGAATAATTTTAATTTCTTAAATATTTTGAAATATTTTGTGCTATGCAGTATTGAAGTCCATTTATTTTATGAGCTTCATTTTTTGATCTGTATATCTCTGTTACTTTGTAGCTATGTGGCACAAGGCAAAGAAAGTGACTCTGGCTACTGGGCAAACAGAAGTAAAAATGGAGTTCCCTTTGCCCATTGTAGCATGTAATTTAATGATTGAATATGCTGACTTCTATGAGAATATTCAAGCATCTTCAGAGACTTTACAGTGCCCGCGCTGTTCTGCGTCTGTACCAGCCAATCCTGGTGTTTGTGCTAATTGTGGTGAAAATGTGTTCCAGTGCCATAAGTGTCGGTGAGTACTCCTCTTTATTTCAGTATCTAATGTTAATTGTTTAGTTGGTCATTAAATGCGTTAGGTCCAGCTGTTATATTTGTAATCTCACTTTGTGAAGCTATTATGTAACTGTTGATATTAAATAATGAAACAGATTTAAATGCAGTAAAAACCTAAACTCACCTTTATAAGCTTGAAATTTGGTTAGTAGTGCCAAAGGACCAATCAAAAACATAAGTACAGTTGCATATTTATGTCCTACTTTCCTTATTTTGTAAATGAAGATAGGCTTTATATCAGTTCGTTTGTTCCCTCTGATATCTTTTTGGTCATTTGATGGGTTTTCATGAAACATTGTTTGAAAATCTTGAAACTGGGTGCTGTCCCTGTTGTAATTATTAATTTTCTGCTGTTGATAATACCAATGTGGTGGCCATGTGAGTTTCTGAGGTGGAAATTACTTTGGTGCTTCTTCATGTACTGTCCTGAATTTGTATATCATAAGTGGCGGTTTTAGAGGTGCTTCAATAACATGGTTATGTTCACTCTTTTTTGGGGGGAAGGGGGGGGGAATGGCTTGTTAAAAATATATACATTTTATTGAGAAAATTGTATATAATGGAAAGGACTAGCATGACACTCTGTGGAGTAGATATTTAACCTTCTCTTTGTTAATGATAACTAATGGTATTATTTGAATGATTATATATGGAGAAAGAACATAAAAATATGTATTAATTGAGTGTGAAAAATGTTTATATCTGAACACTTGTATTCATGGCAATGATGCAAAACTGTAATGTTGTATCTGACAAAGGTAAATGCAATAGGAATCTGTAATTGTGGAAATTATGCACATAGATGAGTCATTAGGTGTATAGTTACTGATTTATACTTACTCTTAGTTTTATGACACAGTTTGACGTGTTTGTAGAAAAGTTGGCTTTGAAAGTTCTTAAGAGAACAGAATAATGAATAAATGTGCAGAGAAGGGATTGTATATGTATCCAGTTGTGGTGTGCAAATGGTAGCTTTACTCATATTACAGTATGGTAATGAAATGTATTCCACCACCACCATTGTGTTCAAATTGTGACTTTTGTTAAGAAATTATAATTTTATTTTATTGCAGTTCATATATAATAATTAAAATGCATAAATAAAAAACAAGTTATTTCTTATATGTTAAATGTAGCTGTAATCAGATTATTTCTTTTATTAACAGGGCAATCAACTATGATGAAAAAGATCCTTTCCTGTGCCATGCTTGTGGTTTCTGTAAATATGCAAAATTTGATTATACCTTAACGGGAAGAGCATGTTGTGCTGTTGACCCCATAGAGAGTGATGATGACCGCAAGAAAACTGTAGCCACCATCAACTCTCTTCTGGAGAAAGCTGATCGGGTCTATAAGCAGCTTATTGCCAACAAACCTACTCTTGAGGTCAGTACTGTATAAACAGCTGTTCTTAATCTTGTGTTCCTGAAAATAGAATTTGAAGGAATTAAATCTCTCATAAAGCCATACATGCCATTTATGTCTTTGTGTGTTTACTACTTTAGATTTTCCAATCATTATTGTCAGGTAATGTACTAGTTCTTTATATGCCAGTTAAAACCTGCAGTAATGAAGATATAGTCAGAACGTTTCATTAATTGAGATGTAGCAATAACATTCTTAGCACTATATAAGCATTTACTACAGCAAAAATTGCAATTGATCTACTTGTTACTGATGCAGAACTTTTCTGTAAGTAGCATTACTACATTGCAATAAATGACACTATTTATGAAATGTTCTCACTTTTGTAGTTCTTGAGGTGTTGAATATCCTTTGTAGTCATATTCTTGTTGCAGTTGTTGCTACTTAAGATCAGTGAGCACAGGCTGGATCGAGCACTGGAGGAAGGTGTGCAGTCGGGTAATACAACAGGCAGCACACAAGTTAATCGTGCCATCCAACTTCTGGCTCAGCGCTACTGTGGCGAATGTAAGAGCTCATTTGAAGAACTCAGCAAAATCATCCAGGTATGTGTCAGGGTTTGGAGCAGACAGTAAACTTT
Source organism: Zootermopsis nevadensis (assembly GCF_000696155.1). Next base: position 107,646 of record NW_019059876.1, on the reverse strand, counting down.
TCTCTTCTAGCACTGTTTCTGTTGTATAAGGGTCAATTGACATTGTAAACGTACACTCTGTATTTTAACCTTGTATCTACCAGATATGTTCTGTAGTTCCAGAATGTAGTACTGTAATACATTGTTTACATCTGACTGACTCCAAGGAGCAGAATCCTTTTTGAGAAGCTGATAGTCAGCTGGTCAAGAAATTCCCAGCTTCTTTTGGGACCCAAAGATTCAGTATGATACTTGTAAGGGCCTGTCACTGGATTATGTTTTGGCCTGGTTGAATTCTGTCCACACACTCACCTTATTTCTGTAGTTCATTTTAGTATTATCCTACATACACCTAGCTTTCAGAAGTGGTGCATTGCTTTCAAATTTTGTGACTGAAATGTTTTATGAATTTCACTTCTTATGAATACTACTTGCCCTTCCTCTCTCATGCTTCTCAATTTTCTCAAATATTTGATGGAGTACAAATTTTGAAATGTTCAAATTGTCTATTTTTTCCATCCTCCTGTTACTACTTTTTCATATATTTATCTATTCTTCTCAGCACCATTCATTCTTTCTTACTGTACAGTTATTGGTGATGGTGTTTATGTATGGGTATATATATATATTAGCATACCAATATGTTTTGTAAGTGGGAGATCCCTGTTTCAGATCTGTGCTTAACTATCCTTAGAGTTCTAAGTGAAGTAGAATTTTTAGTGTAAAAAAGATGGGAACAAAAAATGTCTTCACAAATATTTGTAGTGTTATATACAGATTAGCCAATGTTTTTTCTTTAGTCTTCAGTCTTTGGTAAAGGTGGAGTTTGGCCTTGGTACTTAGTAAACACCACACCATGAAGGCATACATAGTGAATTGGAAGTATGAATTCTTGGTTCTTTATATCAGTAATTTTTTATCTTATTTTAAATGCATATTCATATCATCCTGCTAGTTTTCCTTCTTGATGAAAGTTATTATAATGAATGTTTTCTGCCCTCGTCTTCTTTCTGAAAATTCTGGGCATGAAAAGACTTGCAAATGCCATGTGTGAAAACTTGTTACATTATTAGAGAAGCTTAAGTTATGGAAGAAAAATGTATATGTATTCTTCTAGTTCTACCAGTTTTAATGTTTGTTCTGTTTTGTACAGCGTGTCCTAGCATGTCGGCGTGAATTGGTGGCATATGATCGCAACCAACGAGATCAGAGTGTGGGTGGATCAACAGGTTCAATCAACATGTTGTCTCTCTCAGAACCTCCACCAATAGGACACTGTTATGGATGTGCTTCAGCTGCAACTGAACATTGCCTAACTCTTTTGCGAGCTCTAGCTGCTAGTGCAGCTTCCAGACAGACCTTATGTGCTCAAGGCCTCATTGCAGAACTTTTGGACAACAACTTGCGGAGGGGAACTGTTCAGGTATTACTTTTGCTTCATTAAATACATAGTATTGTAGATTTTAAAATTGACCAGCTTCAATATTTTGTAATCTGCCCATGTATTTTATTTCTGAACTTCTTGCATAGATTTCAGTAATGTTTAGCACTTATGCTCTACACTAAAAGTTACCAGGTGTGTAAACACTTTGTTAAAACAAATAATTTAATTTATGTATAAATGTTCAGTAATGGTAACAATACCACTTGTAGGATTTGAGGTTTTCACAGCGGTGAGTGTGAAGATTGCTGGTAGCTAACTTTTTAACATCATCATAAAGTATCACTATCCATCAATAAACGGAGATACATCTGGCTCTTGTGACTTACTTAGAAACTTGTACATTCATAGAATGTAGACATGAGAATATTTGCAGAGACTACTTCTGTTTTAACCATTGTTCTCTTTGGTTGAATAGCAGAAAAAATTGTTGAACAGGCAGATTCATCTCTGTTAGATGTTTTATTATGAAATGTACTCAAAAGCATACACAGAATTGGAAATGAATGAATTGCATGTGAATATTTGCTGTGCAGGTTCAAGAGGAGGTAAGACAGTTGCTGTGTGTGCTGACTCGTGATAATCCGAGATCAACAGAAGACCTGCGGTCTCTGCTGATGGATCGCATTGCTTTAACTCTGCGTGGTCATGTGGCCAGCTCTGACCTGGCTTTTGCTGTGCGGCATGAAATGGCACTACTGGCTGCACTTGTACAGAAAGAAGATTCGTGCTGGGAGCAGAAACTGAGGTACGTGTGAGAGATAGGAGGAAATATTTTCTTACCTCTGTACTTTAAATTAGTTTAAGATCATTAATTTTGTCTTTTAGATATTCCCATTTTCTTCCTACCCTTCTGAAAATTTCTACTGGTTTTATATTTTACATTCTTCATATTCTCATATTGGCAGAAATTCAGATATTCTTTGTAATAGCTTTCAGAACTCTGTTTATGTTCACACTATCCATGTTATCCATAGCTGCTGTCCTGTTTGAGAAAACGACAGTTGCGGGAAAGCATTAAAGATGAGATAAAATTAAAATAGTGCATTTTTCTCTTTTGCATATGCAAAACAATACACATAAAACCTGTTTCAAGGTTACTTCTTTTTGCCAAAAGAGTCTTTAATGGATAACTTTACGTTTTAGGCGAAACAGAGCCCTTTCCATGTTCAACACGTTTTCCTCATCACCTTCAAAAATATTGTGCGCACCAATGCAGCATGTACTTTGGCAAACCTCGGCACAGCTTCGGGCTTGTATTCGTCGTTTTCCCCCTTCTCAGCGTTCCTGAACCTTTCGCGATCGTCACACGACTCATCGATGGTGTTGGTCGTGCATGTGGCAAGCTTGCTGTGCGTCTTCCGATATTAATTTATCTCTAAAGCGATCATTTTAAATTCTAAAAACTTTGAGTAAATTTTGTTATAATTTCTCAGAAACAATCAGTGCGGAAAAATTGTGGGCCAGGACTAAGATTTTTGAACGATTGATGCGATAAAACGACAGTTCGAGGAACGATAGAAGCGAGAAAATGTAACATTATTTTATATGAGACGTATCAGGGACCGAACAAAACAGACGATGCATCCGGGAAAATGATAGTTCAGGGAATGATGGGTAGAAGTTTCACTGTACTTGTCCTACACTTTAACATTGGTTAGTCCCATATCAAACTTTTACATCCACAATTTAGTGGTCAGTATTGTATTCATTAATGATCAAGTAAATATACATGAATGTTGTCTGATTTTATCAACACATGATCAGTCTGTGTTTGTGTGTTCCCATTGAGAGAAGTCTAGGTGTATAAATTTTGCAGTATGGAAATACTGTACTCTTGAAAACAAAAATTGTTAGGGTAAATTCAGTACTCTAACCTCATTATGATTGGTAGTTACATGGAAACTCTCATTCAAAATTGCCAAGTAACAAATACTTCTTAATTTAAATTAATATAATTTGTATATGGTACAAAGAGAATCAATGAAATGTATCTTCTAATTTCTTACAGAAGCTGTCCTGTAGTTGTAAATATGTTTGTTTCTTCATTAGGTGTGTAATGCAGCTGTTCCTTATGGCATGTAAAGACTCCAAGTCTCCTGTGGTCATGCAGTCAATTATCTTACCATGCCTCAAGATCCTGCAAAGCCTCATCAAACCAGACCAACCTGTTTCCAAAAAGAACAAGGTACATGTGATTTTCTTTTCTTTTGAGTATAATGTATTCAAGGAATGCTTTCTGTGATTCAGTTCAGATTGTCCTATCTTCATTTCTCCTGTCTAAAAAAAACTTAAAAGACTAAAGTATACAAAACTGATTTTACCTGTTGTGGGTCTGACTCTTGGTCTCACATACTGTGGAAAAACATAGATTGAACTTGTCTGAGAAGTGAGTGGTAAAGAGACTATTCATTTTTAACAGGGAGGATGGAAAACATTTCAGAATGATGAATTTCATAACTTTTGCTCCTTACCTAATATTCTTAGGGTATTTAACAGTTCAAGGAGGATGAGATGGATGGGTTGTGCAGCATGGATGGGAGGTTTTGAAACACAAATTTTAGTTAGAAAACCTGAAGTGAGGACCACTTGGGAGACCTGGGCATATGTAAAAGGATAATATTAAGACAAATCTTGAAGAAATAGTTTGAAATGTGAAACTGGATCCAGTGGATATGTCACTTAACACTGGTTGTTGCAGGACAAGACAGTTGATGCATTGGCCACCATCAGACCAACAGAAGGGGTGAGAGTCGATGTAGCCAAATGGTTACAAAGTGATCCGAAACATTCATACAAAGTATGGCGACAGCATATGCCTGCAAGAGGGCCTGACACACCTGTAACAAAACCTCTCAAGAAGGTAAGAAGTACAGTAAATTTGTAAAGTTTATAGTTCCCCATAACCAACAAGTAGGTATGTACAGAAAATCAGATTAATTTGTTCTGCCCTTTTGATAATACTACTGAAGTATGTCTAAATTTTCATAATGTGCTAGTTACTTGCTCTTAGTCCCATGTCCAATTCATAGCTGGAGGACTACTGCTTGTTGGCAGTTTTTGACTATTTATTCAATATTATTGCAGCTACTCATCATACCTGGAGGCCTACTCCTTTATCCATAAATACTGATTTGAACATTTTGATGCTTGTATACTTGAAAGTAAGGCCTGTATTTGTATAACAGACACCCTGCAATAGTGGTATTCATCTTTTCCATCAAGAAAGCAATGATATATAATATAATAAATTATTTGCCATATCCTCATCACAAATAGCATAATGTGCATGTGTCTAGCATGGAATAACTCATCTTTATTTGTCTGTTCCTTGACCTGAGTTTCTTTGAATATTACTTTTTCCTTTATGGTGTGTATGAAACAGTTTGTAAGTGTATGAAAATTTTATTATTTAAAACAAAATGTGATTCTTTACTCAAAAGTTGCCCTGATTAAAGGTTTTTATAGTTTTACTCAGTCCCTCCAGAAAATGAGATATTTCCTTAAATATGTCAAAACTGCATTATTAAGTCATCCTACCAATTGGTAACGTGTTGAGAAAACACCATTAAATAATTCAAAAATCATAATCCACTTAACCACATGCTTTGGAGTATCAAGTCACACTCATGAAATAGGATGCTAGCCATTCTGGGCAACAAGAAGTTACACTCATGGTAACTTCCTAGGTTCTGTATTTCAATTTATCATCAATAGATGGCTTGAAAGTCTCAATCCTTGAACTGTCAAGTCACTGTCTTGTTGATCATCACACACAACTTATTTTGAAATAACGTGCCTGTCTTCTTAATTGTTGCACATGTAGTCTGAAGTAAGTTAACCTTCTACTAGACTACATAGAGCAACAACCCAGAAGACAGCTGTCATCATACTCACCACCACGAGGTCCTGAAATCTCACATTCTTATGAAATTCAATACATTTTAATGTGCTGACTCAACAGCTACAGGAGTCAGTAGTTTGATACATAATTGAGCTGTGTTACAGATGTGGCAGGGGGCCCCTGGCTGCTGCCATCGCAGAATATTTACACTGAAATTTAAACAGCTGTTCCATGGACAGTAGTGTGCTGTTCCAATGTCAACATGAGAGGCTAAAACAAATCCTCTTTTTTAAAATTACAGAAAATAGATGTGTGCTGTTGTGCATTTTTGGATGCATAGGAGCACAGATGCATTTTGTTTGACTTTTGGCTGGAATATTTCAATATTTTTAGATTAAAATTAGAATTTTAAGATGTTTCATAAAAATATAGAATTTGAGGATATGGACTGGATTCTTCTGGTTCAGGTTAGGTTGCATTGGTAGGCTTTTGTGAACACAATAATATACCTCTTGTTCCCATAAAAGGTGAGTGATTTGTTGCATGCAATAGGAGATGTTTTCTGTCGTGTTTCAGGAAGAAGCAAGAGCTATGTATTTGATGGAGAAATATGGTCATCGCTGGCGTCAAAAGAGCCTATGTGGCATTATACCTTTAAAATTGACTGATGCAGCCTGGTTAAAGCAGGTGCTTTTCAACCCAAGCTCTCGTCTTGCACGTCAAGTGGCTTGTAACATGTTGGAAAGTTTGTGCCAAGTTCCTGTTCGCAAAAGAGAGGTAAATAAATGTTATGATGGCTGTAATTCTTTTTATACTAGGTATACTTGTTTTCCATCTAGTGGAGGTTAAGAATACCTGGAGCTTTACTTCCTCTCCCCTATACCTCTTCATGATATGGTCTTTAAACACAGGAGAACTGTACATTTATTTTAGGTCTTCTGGCATTGTTTCTATTTTATATGGGTCAGTGAATGAAGTGTCTCCAGTATCTTCTCTCCTCCCAGAGTCTTGTGTTTTTGATTTCTTGCCAGCCTTTTGTGCCTTGTGTATATGCTTCTAGTACCTGGCTCAGCCATCTTGTTCTGGATCACCCTATGAGCCTAATTATTTTAAATTTTAATTTTGATGCCTGTCTTGATATCCCTGTTCTGTACATTTTTCTTACATGGCCAGACTATTCTAGTAATTTTTGTTTCAATTCTCTTGGTGAATTTTTGATTCCAGCTTCACCAAAGATTTCATCCCCCCCCCCCCCTCTCTCAGCATCTATTGTATGCCATCATCAGATCTTTTTATGCTTAACATAGATATTGAGAAGTGTACTGCGAATGTAACTTAACATCATTACATAAAATATATATAAAAATGCTAAAGTTCTGTTAGTGTTTAAAATTATGTTGTTGATAAGTTGCTAATAGGCAGTGTGTGTATATGTTCTTAATAAATGTAACCTAGACATCTTCAAATTCTTACCAGTTTTCTGTTTGTAATGAGATTGGACTCTTGTTGTGATTGTGCTCTGCTACTAGTATTGAATTTTGGTAATGTGCTCTATATAAATAGAGTGCTCTTATAATTTTCCTAAAGTGGCTTCATATTATGGTGGTGTGTGTGTTGACTAAGTGCATGTTGTGGTTATATTTTGAAATAAATTTGCTTCAACACACACATTAGTAATGAGTAGAATTTTATTTTTTTATCATTTTATTTCATTTCAGAACACAACTATAATTTGCATTTAGTCATTGTTGGTCTACTAATGAAATGCAGTGTACCTCACAAGCTGGCATTCCAGGCTCTTGTGCAGGGGTCATACAGTCATATCCCACTCTGGACACATTTTTCATATTACTGCTTGCAATTGCAAACATGTTTTTAAGGATTTTTTTTAGTTATATTGTGTTAACAATTTTGTCTTGCATTGTGTACATTTACATTAATTTTAGGTGCTGGACCTTCTGACTGGTTTCTTGGGAGAACTGGGAAGTGCAGGAGAGAGTGCAGCTGAGTTCCTGTCTCTATACCAAAGTCTGGTGCAGCCACCACCATGGAAACAGTACCTAGCAGTACGTGGAGTACTGCTACACTTGGCAGAATTGGTGACTCGGGAAATACAAGAACTACATCGCTTAGAAGATACAACACTCACTTCTGACCTTGCTCAAGGTATACTCTTGTTCTTCAGGTATAATTACTGCTGTAGTCTTAATACACTGTTATTCATCAAAAGTTATTTGTGCACTGAAATGTGGGTATCGCTTTTACACACACTGTTACATATGTTTATACAAAAATTTCTTGTAATCAAGAGAATTACACACTTAGTTCAGTGTTAGTATTTAATACTTTTGAAAAACCAGACTTGCATTGCAGGATGCTATAAATATGATCATTATTTTGGATGTCCAATGTCTTTAGTTTTCCCAAACATTGTTTTTGAAACTGGATCTGGTTCTGTTAGTGGGTGGTGAGGAGGAAGGTTTGTACTTGTTGGATCCCTTGGACAGAGCTATTCTTGTTTCCTCCCTGCTACTTACATGCTTGTCTTTGCAGGATATGCACTGAAGATGTTGACTGAACTGTTAGCATCTTTCCTGGAACAAGATAGCATAAAACAGCAATATAAAGGTCGCTTAGTTGGTGCTGTCCTGAATGGTTATCTTTCTTTGCGACGTCTGGTGGTTCAGCGTACACGACTCATTGATGATACCCAGGAAAAGTTACTAGAATTGCTAGAAGAGATGACGACAGGTATGTATAGTTCATATGATATCCTATATTTGCTACAGCTAGGAGCCAGGGGTTCATCTGAGTTACAGTCAGAGGTCAGATGGACTGGTACAGTGTAAGATGGCCTGTTTTGAGCAGACTTATTCCAGAGCCATGATTAACTACAGATATAGATACATTCTAGAGGATATATGGAGATGTGGATGTATAGTGCCACACATTCAGGTGGAGGTGAGTTGTCACTCTCAGTCTCTGGCATTACTCCCAGGGAAAGCACACTTGATACACACAGGATAGGAGGCATGATAGACTTCTGCTGATCTAGATGCAGTGGTGAAGGGAAGAAATACCCGCATCTCCCAGGAATCAAACCCCATTTATCCAGTCCATGGCATATTCATTATATTGACTGAATGTTATTCATTAGTCCATTTGCTTGATTGTAATTAATTGTTTCATAATTCTGATGTCTTGAAAACAACACAGCTATTACTGTGATGTTTACAGAGATAGCACTCCCTAAGTGTTGAGGCATCCAGAATATGTCATCCTTATCATGTTTGGACATGGAGGCACTACCAGTTATAGTATATTGGTCATGAAATTGTTATGATGAGTATTCATTGAGTTTTCATTTATGGTTTAGAAGCATACCAGCTTCTTTAAGGAGTGATGAAATTGGATCAGAAGGCCAATTGTGGTAAAAGTGCTAGTGACACTCACCAGAAAAGACTTCATCGTATTAAGTCACTGTCAGTACTTGTGATTTTAATGTGACAGTACTTCTGATGGTAACATTTTTATATTGATGTGATAATGGTATTTATGTGGTTTACAGGTACAGAACAGGAGACAAAGGCATTCATGGCTATCTGCATTGAGACGGTTCAGAAGTACAGCCCTCAGGATGTACGCACTCCTGTGTTCATATTTGAAAGACTGTGTTCTATAATATACCCAGAGGAAAATGATGTGGGTGAATTCTTCCTCACTTTGGAGAAGGACCCACAGCAAGAAGACTTCTTGCAGGTATAGTTGCAGCCTCTGTTTTGTATTGGCAATGTTTCTTATGATATTGTATGTGCAAACTACTTGGACTGGGGTCCTCTGAGATGATGATAGTTGCTCAGATAGTCAAGAAATTTTCTTCTATTATGGAATGCAAAGGTTCTCTTTATCAAACCCTGTTCTGAGCTAGATAAATCTAGCCTACTTTCTAAACTACATATGTTATATAGCATCAAATGAGAGATTGTATGAATAGTGAATTTGAATGAATGTGGAAGTGGTCATGGCATATTTTAAATTCACTTGTAATCTGTAAGACTTTTATATATGAGTTGTGTGTCTTATATTCCTACTTATATCATTATGACTTCAGGGCCGTATGTTAGGAAATCCATACAGTAGTACCGAACCTGGATTAGGTCCCCTCATGCGAGATGTGAAGAATAAGATCTGTCAAGACTGTGAACTGGTGGCACTGTTGGAAGATGACAATGGCATGGAACTGCTTGTAAATAATAAAATTATCAGTCTGGACTTGCCAGTGCGAGAGGTAAGAACAGTTTGGTTTTCTTTTGAAAAAATGTTTTCTTCCAGAGAGTGAATGCATCCTGACAGGGTAGGATTTTTCTCTTTACCACAACATTGAGGCTGGTTCTGGGTTGCACCCATCCTTCTATCCAGTGGGTCCATGGTTCTCGTCTCAGGAATAAATCTGTGTTGGCATATGAAACTAACTTGCTTGTATAGTTTATCTCCCCCATACATTTGCAAGGCTTGGTGCTTAGTCAACCACCAGGGATAACTTTGTCTTTATTGAATTAGTTTTCTTGATTTTTACATTACTAATTTATTTCATATTATTAAGTCAGCATATCAAGCTTGGATGAGCCGGGATAGCTCAGTCAGTATAGTGACTAGCTACGGGCTGGACGACCGGGGTTTGATCCCCGGCGGGGGCAGAGGATTTTTCCTCTAGCCTCTGCATCCAGACCGGCTCTGGGGCCCACCCAGCCTCCTCTACAGTGG
>NW_019059876.1:78789-97373 GCF_000696155.1 Zootermopsis nevadensis | reverse complement strand
CTCACCCCAATAGCCTGTATGGTGTATAGTGGAACAAACTTTACTTTATTTATCAAACTTGGTTCATTGGAATAGTGTTGGCTAAGCTCTGGTCTTTATTTGTGAACAGAGTTTTGCCTTCAGAAACATCATATGTGTCTATGAATGTTAGAAGATTCAACTGCAGTGTTTTGGGGATCATTTTTAATCCCTGTTCCTTTTTAATTTTGTTTAAGGTGTTCAAGAAAGTATGGGTTGCAGAAGGTGCTGAGGGTGATGTCATGCGTGTGGTTTACCGCATGAGGGGTCTACTAGGAGATGCCACTGAGGAGTTTGTGGAAACATTATATGCCAAGAGTGAGCAGGAAGTGAATAATGAGGAGGTATACAAAATGGCCAATGTGATGGCTGACTGTGGAGGCCTGCAGGTTTGTTAAATAACACTTATATATGTATGCTGAGTTTTTTATGAACATAGATTCCAGAAAATAATTACTTCATAGGTTAGCATATGAGCTGATGCAAAATTTAGGTTGGTTTGTGCCTTAAATGTGTTTTCAAAACATGAGAGTCAGCTGTATGATTCTAGTCTTACAGATATGATTTGGATTGTATATGTTCCATATTCTTAGCAGCCTGTCCATAGTAATTTGAATTTGAGCTTCCATAGAAACTGTCACTACTCTCGACTGACTTGTAAAAATGTAATAGATATTTTCTGGCTGGTCAGACTATACTGAGCAGTCCTTATGACTTTCTCAATTTTTCCAAATTCTTAAAATTTCTGTGTTTTATATAGTGACTTATTTCATACTGGGCTAATTTTTTTTATGGAGACTTGTTTACTTAACATTTGTAGTTCCTCATTGATGTTAATTTGTATGCAGTATATGCTTGGAGATAAATAGTGTGATCTGTCAAAGTTGACAGGAATACAGTTTATTGCAGCATTATCTTTGTGAATCACATTCAGATTGCAAAAATTATACAAGTTTATAATGTAAGTAAAATGTGAAAACTTCATCACAGCAACTGAAAGCAGATTCTTGCCAAAAACAGACTCTGCAGACCCCGCCATAGGTGTTACTGTAGGTTCTTTTACATTTCTTGCTATTATTTTATTTGTTAACACAGAATGCTTAATATGCTTAACAATATCTTTGTATTGTCACAGATGTTGGCATCTGGTGACTGGCAGGGGTGGCATTTTACCAGGGGAGTCTATGAAATTATTTAAGGAATAAGGAAGTATGATGGGTGGTATGGAGAGGGGTGCTGTATTGAGGTTTGACTGTATTTAGGACTGCCTCAAGTTTCAAGATACTTTCTAGTTACCTTTGTTGTGTGTCAGTATTTGATTGATAAATGATGTACATCCAGTGACTGGTAAAATGAAATTTTATTTTTTGATTTAGCTACTATGCCTTGAACACTGTACTTTACTGAAGACTGAAATGTGTTTTATTATACTAAATGTTATGTTTTAGATCATGCTGGATCGATTGTCTGCCATCAAGGATATCAACCGTGCTCGACCACTACTCCAAGTTCTGCTGAAGTTGTTTAGATTGTGTGTGAAAGTCCAGCGGAACCAGGAAGTCCTTACACAGCCTGAACTAGGTGCCATTGGTATCTTCCTGGGCATTTTACAGGTGTGCCTTGCAGGAGAGACTGATGCTTTACAAGCAGCCATTACTGAGCAGTTACTTGATGTAAGTTCTTCATGTTACACTCACTTCTGTGTTAACTTCATTTCATTCACTGCAATGTGTTGAGGAGTAAATAAGTCCATTTGCTGCAGCTGGCTAGTTCTGCTTTAATAAATTAATGTCTAGTAAGTTCCCTTTTGATTATACTGTATTTTAATACTTTCTGTTTACAGTAAACTTATGTTGGATCACCAGCTTCTATAAGTATGCATATTTTATAAACTGATTCCATGTAGTAGAGTCCCTCTTGAGATGCTGATAGTACAGTCAGCTAGTCAAGAAAATTCCCCACCTCATATGGAACTCAGAATAAGTGTATTATTGTGTTCACAAATGTCCATGAACATCCCCTGTCCCTAGCCAGTCTGCACCTTCGTACTTTACTTCCCAAAGATCCATTATAATATGATTCTCCCATCAATATCTAGGTCCTAAGAGTGATCTCTTTCCTTCAGAATTTTTAACAAGAATTTTATATGCATTTCTCATCTCTTAAATGTGCTGCATGCCTTGCCCATCTAGTCATCCTTGTTCTGATCATCCTAATAACAACTGGTAATGCGTACAAATTATGGAGCTCACCAGTGTACAGTTCTCTCCATCCTCCTGTTATTTTATCCCTCTTAGGTCCAAATATTCTTCTCAGCACCCTGTTCTAAATGCTATCAAACTGAGAAAGAATATGTTTGTGACTTGCAAGCACACAGCGTATAGTGACTGAGACTTCTGCTTACAAAAGATGGCTTATAATAAGCAATCAGTTGAATGGTGGAAAAATCTGTAACTTCTCATTTCAGATAATGCTAAAGGTGTCAAGAATGTTGTATTTTTGTTCACAATTTTCATACCTCCATGATAACCCTACCCACATTATTTTTTTTAACCCATTATGCCATATATATGTAATTAGAAGGTAGGAGATGGTCTTGAAAATTATGTATATCAACCTTTTTTATAGTATGAGTTCCCATTAGGACTAGCATTCTTCCAAATTTTGTAAATTCTCGTGTTGCACTATAAACATTTTATTTAAATGTGAGAGAAAAATTGAAGTACCTTTATGACTGTTCTGTGTATTCTGAATTGTAGATCATGGAAACAATTCTTGCAAAGGCAGCATCTCAGCCATTAGAGTCCTTTTTGCATTTCTCACAAACATTTGGAGGCAGTGAACATATCAGAGCTCTCCTGACTTGTACCACAGCCCAAGGTGTACGCAGCAATTCAGCTGTCCTCCTCCATCTGTCACGTGTTTTAGCAGCATTGACTTACGGAAATGCTGAGAAGATGGCACTTCTCTGTGATCACTTTTCATCTGTGACTGATTTCAACAGATTTGATTTTGAGCATTCCCTGGAGGATGAGCACAAGGTATTAAAAATATAATTTTGTAATGGCATGCACAAAGAATTATCTCAGAATTGGCGTAGGGTTTTTAAACCAGTGTTGGATATTGCCTATCCAGATCTAAATGTAAAATGACCATCAGAAATCAGAAAACAGTGTGAAAAAGTTTGATGAAGAACAATATCTTGCAGATTTAACATATAAGTTTTTCACACCTGCAAATTTTATTATTTATTTTCTCTTTAGAATTTAACTAATTAACTCAAGAGACGACCTTTCAGAACCATAGAAAACAGCTGGAAAAAATTGCTTTATTTACTGGATCTTGATCTCTGATGTTTTTGAATGAGATTGATTAGTGTAAGTTTTCTGATCAAATTTTCAGAATACATTCATTGTGACCTCAGTTGAGTTTGATAATGTTGTTTTGAGGTACTTAAATCTGTAAAGATGTTGAAATAATTTAATTTTTATTGCACCTCTTGCAGATTTTGGCTTCATAACATGTTGATACATTAATCTTTTTCTTTCTGAATTTAATATGTTAATTTGGGTCAAACTATATTTACTTGTACATACATTTATTTTCTTGCTTGTAAACAAATCATTTGCAGTATTGATGTTCTCCCCCGACAGATTTCATTCACCAATTCTGTATTAGTATAAATTTAAACCATTCAGTTCAAACATTGTTGTATTTTCTAAGACTTTCTAGAGCAGAATTTAAAAATGTGTTCTGAAAAAGTATCCCCTTGCTTTGGCCATTATGAACTGAATATATGTAAGAAAAATTGATACCTCATGCATACATGTTTTGGTTAATCTAACAACTTTCATGGATGTTCTGAATTCAGGTGCATGCAGTCCATACTCTTGTAATAACTTCATTTTTGTTTTGTAGCTAGAGCTTTTGTGCATCTTGACAGCAGGTATTGAACGCAATGCTATTGGCAATACATTGAAAGATCACATAATCTCACTGGGCATTGTGAGACAGGCATTGGAATACATTACAGTAAGTGGAATATCATTAAATATTTATGATGATCAGTCAGCTGTTATTAAAAAAAAAAGGAATGTAAAATAGTTGGATTTAGGCATTGGAATACATTATACTAAGTAGAATATCAGAAGAGAATATTTGTAAGTATAAATCAGCTGTTATTTAAAATGGAATAAAAACTAATTGAATTTAGGCATCAGAATACAACACCGTAAGTTGCATATCAAAAGACAATATGTATGATTATCAATTGCTTTTTATTTAAGAAAATTAATGGAAACTAATTGGATTGTTAATGTTTTCAATATTAATTTTGTGCAAATGATAGGCATATTGGCTCTGAATGACTGAAATTCCTGGACTCGTAACTGTGACTAGTTGTGTGATTTTATATCTTCATATTTATAATCTTCAGTACATTCTTTACAGTCACACATCATTTATATGAAATCTTACATATTAAATCCTTTGGTGATCTTATTGCTGTGCATGTGTAGCATATGTCTTCAGTCACTGTGGTAAACTGTAACTCATGTCAGTGATAGATTTTTTATCTATATTTAGCTTGCTTAGCAGTTTTAGATTATGCAAAAGAACAGACCCAAGAACAAATTTTATGGAAAGATAGAATGTTGGTTAAAAAAGGAACAAATTTTGTCTCTGCTATTGATGTATTTTGATTTCTTGCAGATGCATGCACCATGTGTGAAGCCCACATTAATGCGAACTGACAGTGATGATTGGAAAGAATTCATTTCAAAGCCAGCTCTAAAGTACATCTTGCGCTTCCTCACAGGGCTTGCTACTGAACATGAGCCCACTCAGGTGAGAGATGTGTGGTAACATATCTAATATGTATAATACACGTATGAAAGTAATTAACATCATAAGTTTCAGACATGATGTCACATGGCTGACAGTTTGTTGTACTGAAACAGACAGATCTGATCCATCTTAATGTTGTCCTCGCATATCCTCGATCATACAAGTGGTCACTTTCTAAACATTTCCTCCACTGAAAGCAGTCTTCCTTATTATGTGATATTAAAAGTAACATGCTTATTTTACTTTCCTTTATCAAGGAATATTTTCCTGATCATTTTATTTTTGTACACTAGTAATTTATTTCACAACCTTGCATTATGCTGGACAGAAGTGTTGAGTATGTGATATATATTGATCTTGGTGTTGTGTAACATAAGATACAACATTGTGTGAGTGTAGCACTAAAATTGTGAGTCATGTCATGACTCCCTCATACTCTGCAAGAATTCCATAATAATGTCATTACTTTTAGTCATCATTGAAGAATTTTGAGTTACGTAGCAGCCTTCAGTCAATGCGTAAGAATTCAGAGTTATATTGTGGTTGTTAGCTAATATGTAAGAACTCTTAGACATTGTAAGATTTTCATCTAACATATAAGAACTACAAGTCATGGCCCATTAATTTATATAAGAAATAAAGATTCAGATCATCTCACAATTTTCAATTAATGTGTAAAGATTTGTAATTTTTCACCACTACTGTCTATTCTAGTCTGGATAGTAAGATGAGGTGTCTCTCAAATTCAGCATTTCAACAAAAGGGTTATTTAAATTTGTGTTATTCTTGTCATTATTCTGAATACTGTTCTATTTGCACACAGTGATAAAACCATCCTTGTCTTTCCTACAGTTGGCAGTATCCACAGACTGTATTCCTATCATCCATCGTTTAGAACAAGTATCTTCGGATGAACATGTAGGTTCACTTGCTGAGAATCTGCTAGAGGCACTCAGAGCACATACCAAGGTGGCAAGTCGCATCGAGGATGTTCGAGAACAGACACGTGCTGAGAAGAAACGTCTTGCTATGGCCATGCGAGAGAAACAGCTTGGGGCTTTAGGCATGCGCACCAATGAGAAGGGACAGGTATTGACAGTAGTCACAGTTGGTGAGGTCTACACTTGAGGTCTGATGTTTGATTATTCAGTGCTACCTTTTATAATGTTCCAGGTAACTGCAAAAAGCACACTTCTGATGGAAGATCTTGGTGAAGAGACTGGTCTTGTATGTGTGATTTGTCGGGAGGGATATAAGTTCCAACCCAGCAAAGTATTGGGAGTATACACATTTACGAAGAGGTGTAATGTAGAGGAGTTTGAATCTAAACCCAGGAAGACAGTTGGCTACAGCACTGTCACACATTTTAATGTGGTCCATGTTGACTGTCACATGGCTGCTGTCAGGTAAGTTAAATAATTCATTGAAGTGAAGTCCTTGAGAAGCTAAGATTTGTTATTGATTACAAGAGACAACCACTGTACCTGATTGTA
Organism: Zootermopsis nevadensis; assembly: GCF_000696155.1. Next base: position 91,017 of record NW_019059876.1, on the reverse strand, counting down.
AGCCAAATTAAGTTAAATTTCCATTCTCACACTCTGTTTCCTTAACTTATATCATATGGGGATGGAGTATTTAAACCTCCATACTGCAGGGCTGCCAACAGGGTTTTAACTCCGGCAAACCACCACAACACACATGTAACAGTGAATTTACTGCTTAATACTTAACTAAGTGAAAATATTTCTAATGAATAATCTATCCATAGACTCTGCTTTAATTTACTGGATGGTACCTACTTAAATCTTGTAATAAAGTTGTGGAATTTGAAATCAGGTACATAACAAGTGCTAGGAGATAAGGCTTCTGCTATGAAATTTTTTTTTACTAATATTGGTGTGTATAAATGTTCTGTATTTTTGTAATTGTTATAGTGTATCTTTATTATTTTGTGTTAACAAAATTATCTATCTATGGCATGGATAACTTGTTCTACCAGAAATATAAATCTGATGTCTGTCTTGTCACTTTAAGAATAGTACACTAGATTGTTACCAACATATACAGAAACATTGGTTTTATTTTTCCTTAATATGTGCTTAATTTTAGCACAGGTTCATAACATAAGTCTAAAATGTTTGTGTCTGTATCTAGACTTGCACGTGCTCGTGACGAGTGGGAGTCAGCAGCATTACAAAATGCTAATACAAAATGCAATGGGTTGCTTCCACTATGGGGTCCGCAGGTGCCTGAATCGGCATTCGCAAGCTGCTTGGCACGTCACAACACTTACCTACAGGAATGCACTGGCCACAGGTAATATTATTACGTTACAATGTGAAAGAAGCTGTTACTGTTCAGAATAGAAATGTTCAGTTCACATTCATGGAGTAATCCAGCCTCCTCTGGCTCTGTCTTTCTAACAGACTATTTCATGTCTTGATTGTTACTATTTCTCTGTTCATCTTATATGGTTCTCTCTGTCATTGATGTCTTAACATAACAACCTACGATCTACTCTTTGTATACAGTGGAAGTCCATTATAATGAGAAAACAGCAGAAATGTGTAAGGTCTGGGAATTAATTAGTGATTTATAACTGGTTTGATTGATAATATCTGTATATGTTCTATGTGAGCAAACTACTTGACACTTGAACAACCATTACGGGCAGCTCGTAACAGTTGCAGTTGAAGTCTTGGCCGTGCCTTGCTAATAACATTTATCTCATATTTCAGTTGTGGATAGAAGTTAAGATTGCTGAGGAAAGAGTCGGATGCATTTTCAGTTACTAGTAGAATTATTGTCAGTTTCATAGAATGTGATGTCACCAAAATATCAGGTTGTTTGCCAATTGCAGTGCACGTTGAAAAACGTGTAGTTCTCTAATTAAAATCCTTGTATTTTGTGTGTAAGATTGTGTTATATTTCTCCAGGGATATCAGCTATGCCTCAACAGTGCATGACCTGAAGCTGTTGCTGTTAAGGTTTGCCCAGGAGAAGAGTTTTCATGATGATACAGGTGGAGGTGGTCCACAGTCAAACATGCATATCATACCATACCTCATTCATATGGCGCTCTATGTCATCAACACGTGAGTTCAGTTTCTTGTTTACTGTATTAATCATTATAGTCCACTTTCTTGTGACTGAATTCATTAAAAAGGAAAAATGGTTTTTATGCTGAGAATCTTATAACTTTTATCACTGCTAATAACACATTTTGCTTCTTTTGTTGTTTAGCACATATTTCCTTGAACACTGAATTATAATTACTGAATAAACTAATGTATTTATTTTTTAATTTTAAATATTATGGAGTTCCCAAAAATTTAAGATCGTCTTGCAGCAATGATTACTAATACAGTAACTAATTAACTAACTGTTTTAGCACTCGTTCTGGTCCTCGAGAAGATAAGAATCTGATGTCCTATCTAGACAGTACTACACCTGATAAATGGTTAGAATCATGCTATGATGCCGAGGGCCCATTGTACTGGTCAGTACTTTCACTTTTACTGCATCCACCATCTCGCTGGAAGTGCACCCGCCTGTCCCATTTGCGACGACTTTTGGTCCTTGCTCAAGTTCGCCATATCCAACCTGCTGGACCTGCTGCTTCTCGTCTTACAGACCATACTGTCAAGGATTATGGTGTCTACAAGAGTTACATGATATTCTTTGGGCTTATAGATGGCATTTATGCAAACTACTTTAAGGTAAGATGCTTCAAATGGATTTTTGTAAACCATATATGTTGTCATAATGTTTTGTTCCTACTTCCCACTCACATAATGTGCAGTTTTCATAAAAAATTATTTTCTATTTCTCTAAGAAAATGTGCTGATTCTCTGTTACAATAATCATTTGGCCAGTCATGTTTAAGAAAATATAGCTGCAAATTCCATATTACTGAACATTATATTGGATAGTACACTTTGTTGTGAGGTCCTCTAAAGCAAACCAGAAATTGAATTAGAAAGAATTCTGCAAAGGTGTTACTTTTTGCATAATTTTGCACACAGTAAATAAATTGTATAAAACAGTGCTACATTATAAAAGAGTTGACTGATTTGATTTACATGTAATGTAATTAGAGTGGCATTCTAATTTATTTTTAAAAATGTATATACCACAAAATATAATGCAGAAATCCTTTCACAGCACAATAATTGTTCTGGATTAATTACATGGTACTGCATCTTTCTTGAGAAGTTGATAGTTTATCATTTGATCAAGAAATTTCTATTTGTAGAACCTGTCATCATAGAAACTACTATTGATGTTGAAATGTTTGAAGTGGATGTTGAAAAATTGTTGTATGTACACATCCTCAGGACAGAATTATAGAAATTATTAGAAAGTAGGCCACAATATAAATATGAAGGAATACCAATATCAAAAATAAGGTTCATAATTAAAGTAAGTGAATAATATATTGTGGTAGGGCATGTTGTTGGTCAGCAAAAATGTTATATTCATGTTTTTCACAATATTAACAATTAAAATGGATGCAACACATTTTTTATCCATATTTTTGTATGATTGTCAATGAGATATCTTGTATTTTGAAACAATTCAAATTGAAGCTCTAAAATTAAGAAGCTAAGGGAAGTAATTGCACATAAGAGAGATGAATTAAGTGAACAGTAAAGAAACTTAGAATGTCAGTTTTATTAGTGTGGGTTGGGCTGATTTTGGACAAAACAAACACAGAACGAAGATTGTGACAACTCAAGGAATCATTAGAATCCCAGATATGAGAGGGACTCACATTGTAAGTGTAGTGTGTTCTTCAAGATTGTCATCAGATTTGTCTTGCCAGGGTATTACCAGTGACAGGCAGTTAGTGTAACTGATTGTGAGACTTGTACATTTAAAATGCACATATACAAACAGAGTAAGTGGATTAAATTAAAATAAATGGGAACAGTTGACATAGATGAGAAGGTGCACATTCTGAATGAGATTTATTCAGCCAGGAGCACTGAACTTTTTGTTGTGGATCTCGGTTTTTCATGTAAACAGAAGTTACTTTCCATTTGATTATCTTTAAATTGCTATTTTGGTATTAAGTATAAAATGTGACGATCCCCAAGATGTACAGTACAGGTAACCCTCGATTTACGCCGGGGATGCGTTCCTGGACGAACCGGCCTAAACGGAATCGGCGTAAATTGAAACTCTTTTATAATGTAAATCAATGGGAAGTCAATGACATGCATTCCCAGCACCCAAACATTGACGAGTAATATAATGACATTACATTTAAAGCTCTGAAATAAAGTGAATAAAATAAAGGGAATTTAAAAAAATATATTTTATTCACTTACAATCAGCAATTCATTGGTCCCCGCGATTGACTGCGATTCTTTCATGTGATTGATGTGTACAGTCATCTCTGCTGTTATGTGATAGTTGCATTCACGTAAGACGGCGACCTATAGAAAATCGCGTAGTAAAAATAACCCCAGTACCTCCGCAGAGATGAAATTAGTCCTTTGAAAGTTTAAAGTGCCAGGAATGAAATTACATAAGAGCAAACTCGCATATGCAAAAGTTTGCATTTCACAAACAGCTTTTACCGATTCATCGATCTCATTGGAGCAAATGCGCGTTAACGAAACATACGTAATTTGCAGAGATGACTGTATTTGTAATTTTTATTCAAAATCAGCGATGTAAGAATTACGATTTAGTGTAAGAATCAGTATGAGATACATTGTAAAACGTTATAAATAATAGTAAAATATACTTTTTTCACTTTTTGACTTGCTGGTTTCAAAATCGGCATTATTCTGAATCAGCGCAACAAATCAAGGGCTACCTGTATATAATCATCAAATTGCTGCCAGACATTGGCTAGTAGACACCCAGAATGCAAAACATGTGATAAATCCTGACATGCAAGTAGTGAACAGATTTACAGTTGGTTTCTTTTCATTGTTCCAGAAAATAACTGTCAGTAGTGATGATCAGTGGCCCTCAACACTAGCTGATTACATCCGACATAATGATGAAGCTTTGGTGAAAGCATCTGAAAGACTGTTTGCAACTTATCGGGAAGAGTTGTTGCCATGTTCATCTTTTGAAGAGCTTTGTGATATATCTGGTATGTAGAAGTATCATTTTTAATTGGGTAAACTGTTCATCTGAGAACAGTTGCTGCTTTTTCCCCAAATAAAATATTTTGCTTGTTTTTTAACACTAATGCTAATTTTGTATTTCTCTTGTAGGTCTGTTGGGAGATGTTACAAATCCTGGCTCTTTTATCTCTGATGTGCTGAAAGGTCTGACTTAGTGCTCTTATGAGTGCAATGTAGAAAAAATTAAATGCTTTGAATGGATTTTGTTTCTTGTTTTTCTGACCACCGTAAGAACTTGCCTTTTGTGTATTGCATCATGTTTACAAAACAAAACAATTGAACACACTAAGTATAATTCATTATAAGTTTATACTTAAAAAAGCATGGTTATAAGTCAAAATGAATTATTGTGGTACTTGCTTTTGCTGTGAAACTAGAACAATGTTATATTTATCTGTAAATGGCTTCTTAAAGCTGAGTTTGGGGGTTTTAAAAATATTAAAAGTCTAGAATTAAATGCAGGTTTGGGTTTTTGGATACATTGGATCACATTCTTCATAAACATGAAACTGTAAACCAATAAAAGAGTTCATTGCTTGTCTTTTTAATGGGAGAAAATATTTGCTGCTTAAACAGGACACTTATGTAATTTTGTTTGCTTTGTTTTGTACACTTATGATTAACCACATATATTATTTGATCCATAAATCAGTGTGTTAGTACTTGTATATAGCAAATTATGTTTGATAAGATTATGCTGAATTTATTACATCTGTCAGCCATAGATATTTGAAAATACAGTATTAAATCTTAGAAAATGTTATTTAATTTAAATTGTTTTATTGTTCTTCATTTACAGGTTGCAATATGAGTTTTCTTTAATGGTGATCCTAATTTCTGTAGAAGTTTTATGCAATAAATGTGGTAAATATAAAATGTATATGTGCATATGTATTTTGTAACATACCTGGCAGCTACATTAAAATAATTCTGTTCAGGTGCATCAGCAGATGTTTTGACGAGAGATGCAAATGGGACTGTCATGTTTCCTTTTCTCTAATTTTCTCATCCCATATGTACACATTTCTTTAATCATCTCTTGCATACTGGTCCCCTTTACTTGTGGAACTGTTACTGCATTATTTCTACATTTGCTGTTAGATATGTATTTGTATATATATTAATTTGACAGTGCTTTATGCCTATATTTCTGACATTTTTGCCATGTGTCAATTGTCTAGGATTATTTTTCTTATTAGTCTTAGGGGTCCCAGGACTATCAATACCTGCTTGACCAACAAGGATATTTTCTGTCTCCATGATACTACTTATGATTTGTGTAATGAACTCCAACATTAGTGTCTCCAAGGAGAAGTTCCTGCTGTCATGACATTGCATTCTGTATTGATATAAATTTATATTGTGGCACTGTCATTCACTTTACATCCCACCGAACTTTCCTGTTTTACTAGCACACCTTGTTACACAACTACCTGACCCACTGAAGGTGGAATCTCAGGATGTGTCATAACTAATGGAAGAGGTTGCCCCAAGACAGTTCTGTTGAATTGAACCTTGTAAGCCCAAACATGGGTATACCTTCTCTTTTCTTTCTAAAGGAGAATTAAAACCATATTATTTAGAAATGTATTTTGGTACTTGCTGAGCTGCAAATTTAGAAGAGTTTATTATAGTAAATGCAAATTGGCTCATTATATAAGTTTTCAGAGAGCTGAATAGAAGCAGCAAAGATCATAAATAATCATAGTCATTGATACAAAAAAAATGTTCTGTCATCTAAATCATTTTGTAAAATTTTCTTGATTTAGTTGCCAATTTTCTGAGCATAAGCGTAAGCGAGTAGCTGGACTAAATATTTCTGTTTTGCTGGTGATTGTAACCTTCTGAATGTTTCCATTACTTTCTTCAGAATTGTTTGCTGTATTGTAGAGATGTGGATTATTCACTGTGAAGATCATTACTGCTAGTGTCATTACAGTATGTGGTCTGTAGTACATTTTTTAAAGTACAAAATCCTTGCCATCCATGAAAATTTCTTGTGAGGGTATATTATGCATCTTCAGTGGAGCAAGTACCATGCAGCATCTCTTTTGACAATCTACGATCTTTATTAAATATTATTGGCCAGTGACATTTAGTTTACCTTTGCCAGGATTCAGTCTGGATACATTTGAAACAAATAATTAATGAGAAAACCTTCGGGTAGTCTTAATTCTGTTTTTATATTTGTCATATGATAATAATAGTTATTAATATTGTTTAAAAATTTAACATTAAAGTAGGCCAAAATTACAATTCAAATAAGACAAAAAATTATTAAATTATTGTAAACAGATAATTTATTATCTAACTGTACAGTGAAGCTAAGGCTGTTTATTAGTGCAGCATTGGTATTCATTAACCTTAAAAAATTACAAAGAGCAGACAACATTATTTGAGGTTATATGATGGTTTACACTAGGTTAGAATACTAATACAAGACCTGCCATTTTTATCAGAGTAATAAACTTCTCAGTACCATTAATATTTGCATGAAATCAACACTGAAAGGATAATGCTTCACTACAAAGAAAAAAGTATATGGGCAGAATGGAAGAGAACTTCTAATAGTTGTAAAAATATCACATTTAGAATTTATTAAGATATTGAATGGAGACAGATCAAAAATATACACAGTTAAAAGAAAGGTATCACTTAATGTTTTACCAAAAGCAGAGCTAGAACACAATACTTGTTCATGTCATACCAATTAAACCATATTCATGCATACAAGCTAACAGGTTTGAAGGACAGTTGTAATAATTTCTCAAGTATCAGTAATTACACATTTCAGCATCCACATCCATTCATACTTGCACATCATTTGTGAAAATCATTCGAACAATATATCTAAAAATGTACAATTCCAAAAATAAAAGTTTCATACAGTCTCAAGCTGGTATTGCTAAACTGTTAGGTTAGATAAATTTTCCCTCTTAAACTGAAACTCTGGAAATGGAATTCAGATATTTGTGTAACAGTTTTTGTTCAAAGGCAGAAGAGGAAAAGCTTGTGGAAAATGCTTTTCATATAACATATTTCAGTTAAAAATAGATTGCATAAAAATGATTAATATGAACTACTTTTACAAATGTAATGTTTGCAATAATTGCCATATTAACTGTCACATCTGAACAATGAGTCTTAGGTAAATTACTTATGTTGAATTAATTTCTCCACCATTGAAGTTTGATAAGATATGTTTATTTTCACCATAGAACTAAAATGATGGGTTAGAAAAAGATGTTTACTGCTTGCAAATTCATAAGAAATAGTTATTTGTAGTGCTCTCTCCATACTAGTACTGTGTCATATCATAAAGTATTTATGAGGTGGGAGGTTTTCATAGTAGTGAAAATTTATCTTGTAATCTGGGTTGGAACACGTAGTAATGTAGGTGGTTACCAGTGTTTTGGAGTAATCTGCTGCCTCCATATTTAGGCTCTTAACATCCAAGGAGTCCTACCAAATGTCTAATAGGATTAAATGAATGAATGTGTACCTCGACACCTGCAGGTAAAAGAGGATTTAAAAAAAGAAGAAGCATCAAGTTCCTCAAAACATTGGTAACCTCGAACATGACTCCATTGTGTCAGCCCAGAAAGTCACAATCAAGTGGGTATAGCATGTCCCTTGAATTCACAAAGAAATAGCTTTAATAATTCCTAATGCTTTGAAAATTTATTCTTAGAGAGTATCTAGTGTAAGATGATGCATGGACTTAGTTTCTACCAAGAAGTTCTATACTGTTTTATGAACAACAGTACTCAACATAAAATATACAGTGTAATCCAGTTGCATATACTTCTTTTTCCAGTCGTTTTACACCAAATGTTACCTTTAGCACTTGCCCTTTCTAGTTCGTAGCTGACACGGGGGTTTTCTGAAAAGCACGTGCTTTCGTTATGAGTTTTCACCCTACTACTGAATGGAATTTGAAAAATCTATGTCCAACTCAGGGGTTTAGACTTGCAAATACTTTGGAAAACGAAAAATAAAAGTCTTTCTCTCGTGGTTTAATGGTACTTCATACCCAAAAACATAGATAAACCGATAAAAAAATGTTTCTGTAGCAGCTCCAGCCAGCTTGTCCGTGTTAATCTGGTCTTGGTTTAACGTGGCCCTTCTGATCGCATTTTGAAGAGATACGATGCAGTGTAGAGTTCCGGGGCAATCGAAGGGGCTACCTGATCTTGCAAACCAAGATGTTAAACTAAATCTCGACTACGAACACTACTGGTGTGCTGGCTTAGCGCACAGTATCACATTTATCGCAACTTGAATTGCGCAACATTTGTTGTACACGTGTGCCATATTGTGACTTGTACATCATGGAAGATGAAGTTTGTGACTGTTGCAGTCGACTCATTAAAACAGTCATTTTAGTATATAAATTTTGCTTCCAAGAAGAAAGTAATTGGAATAGGCAGATCAACCCCTTTTCTAAAAAAAATTGTGGACAGTTACAGAATGGGTTACACCTTCCTATGATTACTTCGTACAAAACTGAACTTAAAGACTTGGAAAATAGTCCGAACTTCTGTGACTCCGTGACGGATATTTCCACTAAAATATTGTCGCATGGAACCGAAATACAAGGTATGACAGAAAAAGGTAAGTTCACAAGTTGCTAACAATTTCTTCTTGGTTTACATTTTCTTCATATTGTGTTCGTTCAGTTTTAGTATAGCTGTCGTACTCAACTGCCAAATATTTCACGACCCCCCATTCGGATTATCTAATATTCCAGAAAGAACGTTCAGCCACTGGTCCGACTCCATTCGCGTAATGCTTGAACAAGACGCATGCGATAACGGAAGATTTTTGCCGATTGATGCGCTAGTACTTTGTGTATCGGACACACCTCCAGAGTTAGTCGTCTCTGGCTCTTCCTGGTAGGTTTGTTCGTACAGCGTATTGCCTCATTTTCGTTGTTTCAATCTAGCCGTACCCGAACGGATCACACTATATTTATCGTTGTTTGTTTATAAGAAGCACGTCGAAATATTTTCAGATTTTTTACATCTTTTTGAGAACTAAACATTTTAGATTTTTACTTATGTTGTCAAATGTTTGTCTTTCTAAACCAATGATTACAATGAGAATAAAAAAGTACCAGAATGGATGTAAGTACCTTATAAATAAAAAGAAAAGTAGTTGGAATTTGGAACCAAGCATTTTAGTCCATTCAAAGCAGTGATTTTAACTAAATCAGTTAGCTCTGTTAAGAAGTAAGAGGATTTTAATTTTAAATATACATTTTAAATTTTGTTGCAGTAATGAACAATAAATATTGAAGGTTTGTGTGTTGTGTGTCTATCCTATGAAGCCATTCTGCTATGTTTTTTTCAGAAATGGCCTTTCACTGACATGTTCTAAAAATGCACTTTAGGCATGTTAAATTTATTACTTGTATTTTTAAGAATACTGATAATCATGCATCCTCTTCTGATTTTGGTGTTTTCATATGATCATTTATGTCAAATTGATATCAGCATTATTACAGAGTCTATTCACAAGTACACATGAACACCAACTATGTGTTCTTGATGCATTGAACAGTTATACAACTTTTACTTACTAAGATTTATTGTACAGGAATAGGGGAATTTAAACCCCTGTAACATGGGACTGCTGACCAGACTTCAGCTACACATTTTAGTGGATTGGATCTGCAGCATGTGACCAGCTGGACTTCATGTAAGGCGTGCACTGCTGATAGAGGTAAGTTGGAATCTTGTCAGATATCAGTAGATATTAAATTAGTGTCAATGCAATGTCACTTGATTTTTCTTTCCTGAAATTTGATGTAATAGGAAAAACAGTGAATACTGCAACTAGAAGTTCTTTATGAGACCATTGTTTGGAATTTTTTGTTGTTTTAATAAATGCTTCACCCTATTTCATGTGTTCTGGAAGATTCTGGCATCTCAGGAATTCTGTACATATCATCACTTTTGGGATTATATATTTAACAGAGTTCAGATGAACTTTTTCAAGAAAATGGTCAATTTTGTCCCCGTGCTTTGCATAAAGTGTTCGTAGTTTCTTTAATTGTTCAGTAGTACTTTATATTCATGACACAAAGATTTTTCAGCAGTCCAAAGTTATAATATAATTCTAATTAGTATTCAGATACAAAGGAGAAAGAAGTACAAAGCTCTTTCTTTTTTTACATGAATTTAATTCCTCTTTCAGAACTGTTATTTTGCAGTCTTAATTTCACGTTTTAAGGTGGACAACACCAATAATGGATCAGTATCAAATTGTAACAAATGTTCACTCTCTTGTCACTGTTAATTAGCATAAAATCTGACATAAAAATTAAAATGCACATAATGCATAAATAAAACAAACAAAAATAATTGTGACATATTTATGTACTTCCAAGTTGATTTGTTTGTGGTACATAATAACTGCTTTATACATACATACAAAAGCTTCAAATCTAACTTGGCAGCATAATTTCTGTTAGAGGCAAAAATGTCAGTTTGGTGAATGAGACTCTATAATACATAAGGGCACAGTTTGTGTGATTTAAAGTTGCGTTTTTGAAATTTTTAAGACACTGCACCAGTAAAGAATTTTAATTCCATGCAATGTAGAATCTTCAGTGAGTGTTACAAATTGTACATAAACTGAAGAATATTTTTGTAATATAATAATGTTCTAAAGCAGCTGTGGCAGAGAAATTGTAAGGGGAATGTTAAGCATTAAGCCTAAATGAAACAATAAGACTGGAAATGTTTTCCTGACACTTTAGAGAAGTTGTGTGAAGTTAAGTGATAGTGAAACTGAGCTACAATACATATCATTACCAGTTTCACCAATGGTAAATTTAATGTCTCTTACTAATATTATTTAGTGTTTAAGTTTCCTTGTTTCTTATCATTTGGTGAAACCCACAGAATTCTGTAGTTGCCAGGGGCAAGCCTCAGAGAAAATAATTTTATACTATCTAAGAGTTATTTGATAATTCAAACACTATATGTTATAGTGGAGCATGAGGACATACTGTGACATTTTTTTATTTAATTGTTCATCATATTTCCATGTAGTACTAATTTTCTTGTGAAAGTCACTGTTTCTTTATTCTTACACTTTGCTTCTGGAATACAGTTTCTGTTAGTGTAGAGAAAGTTAAGTTAAACGAAGCCCCTTTAACAAACACTGCTTTCAGTAACTGTCAGTTAAACTTGTACATTATAAAATATTTCAGACCCCTTCTTCATTTTTCTATGAACTTTGATCATAAACAGAACAATGTTAAATTTAGCCTATATTAAATTTTTTTCTGAGAAATGTAGTTACATATTTATTTGTCCTTTCATTCATTCTGTTACAATATTTTGAACTTAAGACACATTTATGCCTAGCTAACTATCACTAGTTGCTCTACACAATGTACTCAAAGTCAAAATACAGTTTTATACTACAGATCCAGATTCATTATACAATTTTAATAAAAGTAATTGTTTTGCAGCCGACAACTGAATGTATTTAACTTATATACACAGTGTACTGAGTATATGATTGTTTTACATAATATGAAAACATGCAAGCAGATATGCAACCAGTCAGAAGTGACTGTTACTCTTATTTACTTTGAGCACATTAGGATTAGATTTCTTAAAATGCTACATTTTT
>NW_019059876.1:54369-78688 GCF_000696155.1 Zootermopsis nevadensis | reverse complement strand
CTTTCAAAATATGTCAAAAGCTGAAAGTATACTAATAAATCCAACTGTCTGGAAGCAAGTACCTCTTGCTGTTTCAATAACTTCTATCACACCAATGTCTGGACATGGTATAAATTATTGTGTTTGTGCAGAACCTCTTAGCAAATGGAAGGTAATTTGAAAAATAATCTGTGTGGTACATCAGATAGAGGCTTGGCTATTTAAGAGCATAAATGTGGGTCCATTTCATGCCAGTGGCACAGCTGGGTGTTTTAACACCATCAGTATTAATTCTTCCAAGTTTTGGCATTGTGCTACATAAAAGAATAATTTTGGATGAAGAATCATAGTAGATGGTCTTATGATTCAGAAACCACAAGACTACAGAAGCAAGGGGGACCAAATATTTTCCCCATCTATGTACAATACAGTTTAATAATAAACGTATTTAGCAATTTACAGCTTTGATTTTCTTAAAATGTGTCAAATGTTAAATGCTAGAGAATTCCAGCTAACCAACATTATTTGGAACTCCACAAATATTTGAATGAAGATTCTTGTTCCCTTTCATTCTGAAATTTTGAGACCCAACATGTAGTCTGTTATCATGAGGCAAAATTTAGGTTTTATTTAATTAAAAGTTTTAATACCAATTACAGTTTTATATTATTTTTGTTATTTTCACAGTGCATGAAACAGGATCATACCGTGAAGGTCTTGTTGATCTGTCTGTTTGTCTGTCTGTGTAAGTCTTTCATCTTTGAAATTGGTGCTCAAACTTTAAATAAATTTAGTATTCTTGGTATGCAGTAAACATTGTTGGGTGAGTTTAATTTTTATTCCTTTCAGTTCAATATAAAGCCTACATTTGTGAAGCACAGATTACTCTTCACAAAACATGGTTTATCATACAAAAAGTGGTGTACAACATTAAATTTAGATCTCATGAATATTTACAGTTTTTATTTGAAATATGTTTTGATATCATGAAATATTTAACAAAATATAAGGCAAAGTAATTTCTGGCTGTTGTGTAAATAGCTTTACAAAAATTGGTTTGTACCTGCAATATATGGAGGCCGATTATTTATTATAAATAGCAAATAACACATTTCAAAAATATGTGTAAACTCAAATTGGAGTACACTTTTGTTACAGTATTTCAGATTAGACCTGTCCTTACTCAGCGCCACACCAGACCTCTAGTTGGCTCCACTCTCTCGACTCTACCACACACTTCTCTTACGCCCGATTCACAGCTCTGTTCTTTTGCAAGATTTGTCAATGTTATCTTTCTCCCATCAAGGTACACACGAGCACGAGAAAATTTCCGTTTTTTATATTAAGACCGTTTACCATTTCCAGCAATGCGCCTTGTGCACAGGAATGGTTTCACCTAGGTAGGGACGATGCTTGCGCTTGCGCAGGACTCCGCCCTCAGTTAGCTTTTTGGTTGGTGGTTGCTTTGAGGAGAGTGTTGAGGAGTGTGTGGAAAGAGAGTGCGGAGAGAGATTGTGAAAATAGCTGAGGTGTGAGTCAGGATGTAGAAGTGAGTTGTAAGCGATATGCTCTTGCGGACATTGGTGGCAAGCGATAAGCAATGAGTGTGGAAAGAACAGAGCTGTGAATCGGGCGTAAGAGAAGTGTGTGGTAGAGTCGAGAGGGTGGCAGAGAGTTGACTGTATGTGCAGACCTCTGTAACTGATTTAATTTGACGTGAATAAATCAGGGTTGACAATCAGGGTCGCAATACCGACCCACGTTACAATATTTACAGAATTTGGATACATGTGCTTTTTTTCATATTAGTCAATTAAACTTTGCTGCTTGCCATAATATTAGTAACAGTTTTCTGCTTTACAGGAACATTGTGAAGCTTATCATTATAAATCAAGTAATAAAAGTTCATAATAGCTCTTTTGTACTTATCCATTATAAAAAAAATCATTGCCATTTATATTCTAAATGTTATCACAGTTCATATAGTTACATATTGATTGTACAGCAAACTATATGCTAACTACATTAATATATTTGAAAGCTTTATTTCGTTAATTCATGTTACCTTAATTAAACAATTATTGAGCCAAGCTGCGAAGTTCTATGTGATATGCAGTTCACGCATGGCGTGATTCTAAAACAGCACCAAGTTTTATCGTGGACATCACCTATTGTGTGTATGAAACATTAGCAGTACAACGCTCTAACAAAATGTGTAAGTTCATGTATATTACTTTCTTACAATTTTACACGAGTAGTCATTCATTTATTGGGCGTACATTAATCCTCTTTGTAACATGGCACTTACTAACCTAGACCATAAGCCTCTGCTGGGAAACACACAATACTTCATGTAACATGAATAGCTAACTGAAAGCCTGGCACTAGACCTTATCCTGAGTTTTCCAACTAAAAGTTTGTTTTTGGGTAGCAGTTGATTTTGAAGTGAACAATACTGATTGAAATAAGCGAATAGTAAAAAGGAAACATGAAAAAGACAGAAGATGGCTGCTGTCTTCTGGGTTGTAATGCCATGTAGTCTGGTAAAAGTTTGTCAGTGTTTCAGAGGTACTTGCTGCCTTTATCAGCACCCTGATGATGCAAGTAGCTTTGAAATGTTAGTAAACTTTTACCAGACTATATGGCATTACAACCCAGAAGACGGCAGCCATCTTCATACATTCCACCATGAAAACCTCAGATCCTACAAGAAACAGGAACAATAAATCAACGAATGAGAATGAAGTGACTGTGTTTGGTTAATTATTCACCCATTTTGTGGTGTACTATTAATGCGTCTAAACTGTTACTGTACTCGAGTTCCATAATATCAGAAAAATGAAACATTCACTTCAATCTGTAACGGTTTATTCAGTCACAGAAAAGCAGATGGTTAGATACTAGAAGTAATAAAAGGTGTGCCAGACTTCCGTCTTAAACCAACATGGACTTTCGTAAATACCGTCTAATTAACAGAATATTCCGATATATCGTATTTCCGCCATTCTGATGCTCAGTGCGTGTACTGTACAAGACTCCTTGTTATCTTTTTCTTCAAGTTGCCTATTCAAAACATAAATGACTGTAGCAGACATTTCCGGTTATATCTTACGTCAGAACCATGATCCTCCAACTTCTGACAGAAAACTCTTGCCATTCTCCTTTTTGAGAATGGTGATACAGCATCTTTCAGACACTGTGGATACGTAGTATAACCAAATGACGTCATGTAGCTCGCTACGTGCAGTATTCTGTGCTACGTGAGGTGCTGGATTCGCTTCCTGATTCGCTCGTCATTTCAGCGTCGTAGTCAGGTAGCGGTGGAAGGACGTTCTGTTGAAAGAGGCCTGAAATGTTCCCAGGCGGGCGATAGTGCGCCACGACCATTACTTTACCCGACCTGCTTCTAGCTTTTCCTACACCGAAGTGCCGGGTTGACACCCATACCAGCTGTGTGAAGTGACCTGCGCAATATGCAGAAAAGAATGAGCAAGCCACATGCGCACAGAGCGAACGTGCACGTTTGGGTTCTAGAGAAGTAACGTAGAAATTCTAAACAAACTGATCTGGAAGAAAACATGGACAAAGAAAATTACATGACTATGACATGAAGTTAGTATAAGCAGTGGCCATAACTTGCTATTAAATTTTTTGAGAATGTTTTGGCCAGTTGAGTTGGAACCACACGAAAAACAGAAACGACATTCATCATAGAATCCCAAGAAGAATGACACTTAACAGAACTGAAGATTGTTATTTTTTTCTATATGAAAAGGTGTGAAACATTGTTTCGTACAGAAATAAACGTAAATAAATATGTTCACAAAGAACTGATCAGTGTTGATCCTTTGGTAGTCCTGCCAGACTGGTAGTTACGAAGTGTGTGCAGGAATGTGTTCCATTGAATCTCAAAACGAATTTGTAACTAGATAATAATTCTGGACTAATGCCGTCTGTTCTTTTCATCTTGTCCCGACCAGCTTACAAAGAAATGAACAGATGTTCCATATTTCATCTTTTAATCAGCAGTGCCCTCTTTTTACAAAACATGTTGGAGGGAGACATTTGTTCTGAAACAAAATGTTATCAACACAGTTTCTGTAAATATTTTCGGCGAGAAAAGCAGCAAACGAAACATGTGCACCAATGACTTGTTACTGATGACTTATTTCAGTAGTTGGTGGGGTGTCACGTAACTTACACTTATCGTGTTATGTGATGAAGCGGATACTCATATTGCAACATGGCAACACACGTTTTCCGTTTCCGGCGACAATGAATCCTATCGAAAGGTATAGGCCTCTCGTTTTTGAAGTGTCCAACACTTTTACTGAATTTTTTAAAAATGAAGGCAAGTTCTGGTTGCTATTTTTGCACAACTAGTAAGATAATTTTGTGAAGACTACAGCGTTTGAAGTAGATACGAATCAAAATCGCTTAAAGTGAAACGTGCGAACAAAAAGGTGATGAAATGAATCTGCAATAAAAAAACTAGGGGCAATTTACTCACGAATTCTTCCGATGGTGCATCGATATTTGAATGAATGAACCTTTATGTTTGACCCGAATGGAACATTGTTAAAAGTTTAAATGATTTTTGCTTGCAAGAGAGATTCATGTGGGTCACAGAGCAATCCACAACATTGTGGGGGCAAGACGCCACTCCCTCTCTCTGTATATGAGGGTCTGTTTTTGTTTCTTTGCCAGTGACTCTACAGATCATAGAGGGCCAAGGCTGCCTCCTGCAAGTGAGGTTAAGAAAAGGTGGTTTTTCGACGTTTGGCAGGACTCCATGGATTTCAAGTCAGCCTACTGCAAGGCCTCAGACATCGGCACATGAAGACCTGTTGTGTTTACAATGAACTGTGTTTGTTGTCTGTGCCTCAGGACTCGATAATTCGTTCTTTGCGACTTCATGTCGGAAAAAATGTGCTTGTATCTTACCTGCATTAACATTGGCATGCAACACGTCTGGTTCCTTCGTGTAATTATACTGGCGCACTGCGCTGTACCAGTATGACGCCACTTCCTGACCTGTGGGTACAAACAAACACTATTAGTACGCCAAACAACACTCTCTCACCTTTTCGTCCTTGCTAACTTCGTGAAAGAGAGTCTTCTTTGAAAAGTTTTTCTCAGCTGGTAAATAAATGAACGTTTAATGGAACATGATGGCTAAATTTTTACAGAAGCGGGCCTCTTCTGAAATGCATACAATGCTTATATTACGTCTGTAAGATCAGTCTGAATAGTATCCTGTCATCCAGAGCTGCAGAAATACAACTTAAATCTACCAGCCACGTAAAAAATTATACGTTTCCGTAAATTCATAGCATGATGCGTCATACAAATGTTTTGTATTTGTCTCTGTTAACTTGCCCGCGGCGAATGAGAGATTTTCTGGTGCCCCGCTCTCATATAAGATGTTTTCCCTTTACGTATTTCCTCCAACCAACTTATGTTCGCTGATTTCATTACTCTCACAATATCGGGTGACGGGTGCAAATGGAATAGTGTGCATGGAGGTCCTCTGTACGAGGATGTTTATTTTGGGGGAAAAACTGCCTTCGAGAAAAGAAAGTTTTCGCACTTAAACCTGATGGCCCATAGTGCTGACTGTATGTCTGCTAGTTCTACGAAACTTAGCGCAAATCATTTCTGCGAACAAAATTTCCTTTTTTCGTACTGTTTTGTACAATTAAATACCAGTAAGTGAATCCAATGGGGCTTGGACCAGAAAGCCAATATAGTTTATGTAAGACCTTAACATTGATGCAAGATTATGTGCATTTTTCTGGTTCCTTCTCTTCGTTGAAAACTTTTATCATAAGTGGGGACTCCGTTTAAAAATATTTTCGGTAAACTCCGCAATTGTAAATTTAAAATTACATTATTACACTCTAATTAACTAACTCCTCCCCCAATATCGGCAAGGTGATTAAGTCAAGAATAATGAGATGGGCGGGGCAAGAGGTTTGCACCGGGAATTGGTTTGGTCGGGAAGCCTAAAGGGAGGAGACCGCTAGGGTGACCTAGACGTAGATGGGAATATAATATTAAGCGGGATCTCTGGGATATAGGAGTTGAAGGCGACTGGATTTTGCTGGCCCAGGACAGGGACCGGAGGAGGGCTTTGGTTAATTCGTTGATGAACCTGCAGGTTTCCTAAGCCATCCAGTTAGTTAGTTATTGTCAACAGTGTTCAACAACAAAAGCACTTAAGACATAATATAACAATATAAATGCCTTCTAATATAATTAATGGGAATTCGCTTCACAGATACCGATCTGTCATTAAGCAGTGCCTGAGAAAGAAGAAGTGGCCCACCTAAGACGTTATCCAACACTGAACAAGTTCCTTTCCTGCCGAAGGAGGAGGCTGTCTTCTATTTCAAGGTTTCGGATAATATGTAGGGACTGAAACAAACCACGATCAACCTCAGTTAGGATAGCCGGTTTCTTAACTGACACTCGAATTCGAGAACTAGTAAATACGACGAAACCAAGCATTGTCCTGGAGAAAGTTAGGAAGCAACCAAAAACTATTCTTGTGTGAGCTTAACAATGCTCGCGTTTAAATTCAGTTCCCCGCTTCTTTGGGTTCCCAACATTTAATATATTACCCGTGACGTCAGTCTGGATGGAGTTGGTAGGTCTGCAGAACAAGTTCTGGCCCACGTCTCGATTGTTGCGGTAATAGAATGTGTTGATGTGAGCCAGGTGGTTGGCCCACGACTGCGCTAGGGCACATAACTGAAACATACAGCAGTAGGTTAATTAAAACTAGACTACGAGCGTCTAAATTCAGTTTCAGATACATTTTCGTGGACCCATAACACTAATGTACTCGAGCCTCGAGAGTAGACCTGACATCTTTGAGGGAAGTGGGATAGGATTCTGTGCTACTAGCGGACCGAAAACACCCCTAGCTTATACCGACCCTACGTCGTGAGCTAATGTACTGACTGATAGCTCAATGTTCTTAAGGAATATATCACCAGCGCATGAGCAGAACCCACTTTTCCCCCTGCCACAGAAGCAACGGCCGACTCGTGGCTCGCGGACATTAATAACCCACGTGCAATCCAGTAACTAGACACATCTGCAATTGAAAATGGCTGCCTTCTGCGCTGTGTAGTCAAGTACAAATTTACCTTCGATTTAGAGGTGCTGACCTCCTCCATCGTCAGGGCGATGATGATCGCCCTGATGATGGAGTTAGTGAACGTCGGTCAAATTCAATGAGACTGTACGGCACAACAACCCAGAAGACAGTCATCTTCATACTCGCTATCGTGATAACCTGAAATTTCACATATGTGTAGTTATGAAGGTTAGTTGTACGTTTCTGCATAAGTGAACGAACAGCGTGACACTACCTGAAGTAAATATAGTAAGAACACATACACAACGCATACCTGAGGGCAGAGTGTTAGTGGCGGTGCGCCGTGTCGCTGTCGGTACACGTTGTGCCAGTTGAGGCATTCGGTGATGAATTCGCTGTGTTGCCAGTCCGTCTCCAACTCTCTGTTACCGTCGCCACTAGCGATGCTCATCGGTCTGTTGCTGAGAATCTGCTCCAACAAAGAGAAACTCAAATTCTTATATTTATCAACAAGATCAGTGATTTGCTTCCGAAAGATTTCGATTCAGGTCGAGATAGGAATAGTTCTGAATGGCGTGAAATCTCGATTCTAACTCGAATTCAAGTTTCAAGGTCCGTAGCACAACTAACTTTGATCTGCCTTATCATTTTTATGATACACATATAATTAGATGTGAGAAAGCGTGTCTGAACATTTTGAGAACAGTTAATAATGCTATTGCAGAGAATTCTGCTTGCGAGGCCCATGCTGAATTTGTTCGAAGTAGACCCATCCTTCCTCCAAATGAAACTAATAGGTACCTCTGCAGAGAAATTATTTAACTCCATTAATGTACATCTATACCATTTCCATTACATAAACGAGAAATTTAGCTTTTGTTCTGAACAGTAGCCTCCTATCCGTGGATATAAAATGTAAAATTACGTTTGTTTATACCAATGACAACATTTTAGTAATAATTTTTGTATGCATAGTGTTAGTATACAGTTTAGTTGGCTAAGTTAAGTTAAATAAGTAAACAGTTATTGGAAAGACAACCGAATACTGAACTCGGCACCTAGAGAAGCATAAGAAGGCTGCTGGAATCGAACCATGGAACTGGAGACAATCCTGTTCATAGCACCCGACGTATTACAGAAATACTTCTGTTTAGCGAAGCTCCGAATGAATGCATGTATGTGGCGAACAAGCGATAAAACAAAGATAATAATAATAATACCAGGAGCAGAAGCAATAGATTGTATCAGATTCTCTACTTGAAGGAATAAATATATTCGTGTCACTTCAAAACTGAAGGCCATTTTTTATAGGATCCGTACTGCGTTCCATGTAGTAAATTACGGATCATAATCTCCTGGACATAAAAAAAGATTATACATTCCATGAATACTGGGGGATATACGAGGTGTTGTATGGTAATGTATGGAAATGATTGCATTCTCGTTATAACGTGCTGCGTTATGGGAAGCAGGCCAAACAGTTTCGCATGCAAAATGGAAAGACGCTGTCCACTGCAGCAACATTTCGATGTATACCATAGAAAGTAAGTCGTAAATTCGGTTAAGCCATCCAAGAAGTGACAGGGGTGTTGATGTTTGCTATCAGGTTTTGCAATCTACGCTATTTGAATGCAAGTTAATAGTTTAAACTTATTACCATTTATTGATTTTAGACAGAGGTAATAGTACTACCATGTAACTTGATTCACGCCCTTAGATCGCAATTTTAAGTACCGATACCGTCATTAATTTTGTTGCATACATTGTAGTACGCTCAAAAACAGAGATAAAATTTGAACATCGTTGGATTTAAAAGCTTATGGCAATCTTCTGGGTTGTTACGCCGTACAATCTGGTAGAAGTTTACCAGCATTTGAGAAACGCTTGTTGTCCCCATCATCGGGCGATCATCGCCCTGAAGACGGTCATATTCTTAAACTTGCCCACTGTATAGATGATCCTACAATTTCTTAAATGTTCTCAGAAATCTGAATTATATGCAGAGTGAGTTAGTGCAGCTATAGACACAAGTTCTTAGAAATGAGATTTTACCTGTCGTTTTGTATAAGTATGAAACTTGGTTCGTCACTTTGAGAGAAAAATGCATATTAAGGGCGTTTGAGAACACGATACTGAGAATATTTGGGCTTGGTAGGGAGGCTGAAGAAAGGTGAATGATGAGTTCCAAGGTTTGTACTCTTCGCCAAATATTTTTCCACATGAACCCAGTGGGACGATATGAGCATGAAGCAGGAACGGGGAAGATCAGAAATGCATACAACATTTTGGTCGGGAAGCCTGATGGGAAGAGACCCCTCGAATGATGGACGCATAAATGGATCTTAGGGAAATAGAGTCAGAGGCTGTGTATTGGATTCACCTGGCTCAGGATAGGGACCAATGGTAGGCTTTGTGAACACGGTAACTAACTTTCCAGTTTAATTAAAAGTGGGTAATTTATTGGCTAGCTGAGCGCACTATAAAATTCTGAAGGACCCTAGTTTGTTATAGGTCCAGGTTCAAACCCTATCGGTTCCTATTGTGTGCGTAGCTGCCGCTGTCCTGCAAGATGTGTGATCGGTCTTCTCTCCATTCCACAATCCACATCATTTTCTGGCATTGTCAGTCATAATCGCAAGTCTCGTAGAAAATTAAACTATAGGTAAAACCATGTATCGTTGGGGTCAGTGCTGTAAAACAGAATTCAACTGTGAGCGGATATCCGTGCTTTCAGACATCGGGAAATTGTAATTATTTCTTCAACCTTTGACCTTCTGTTATAACAAGTTTCTAAAAATATAAAATTGTTCTTGTCGACTAGGATCAGATTAGTTTCAAGTTGATTTATGATTTCACTGCCATTCAGACATTTATCTCTTTCGTCGGATACAAATTGGTCTGTAGGAATCATCCATAAATCTCGTGTCCGTGTGAAAACTGGTCGGTATCCGGTTGCGTGTGGATGGGATGTTCAGACACGCAAACTGAGAAAGGATTACAGGGTCTAGTGAAATGCACTCTCCCACATTCAGGGGCTCGGAGTTGTGTAAAGCCCGACTCTTGATGAGTCTTTCATGTTTTGTAGGGGCGACCCATTCTATCCCGTCCGTCGCCTAGGAGACCCCGGGATATCTGCACTCCGCCTTCCCCGAAACCTAAAATCCCCGCCCCCGCTTTTCGGATCGATAAAATACACAGGTGTAGGAACGAGCCTCCCCCTCCCCTCACGGCCCACTGGTTAGTGTGGTGATCAAATCAAGAGAAACAACAGAAGAATATACAAAGTGCCTAGCTCTCTGAATTTGAATTGAAGATTTGATATGCATATGGATGAACATACGAAACAGTAACGTGGAAGCTATTTTTATTTTATTTTTTATTTTTATTTTTTTACTCGGAGCCTGGAAGTTGGCCTAGTGATGTACACACTGTCATGCTTGTATCGACAGCCCGTAGAGCTAGGGAGCAATCTCTACTTGTCCTATGAATATATTTCCCGAGAAGGTAAAATTGTTTTCTCATGAAACTGTATAGTCGTACTCCAGTCTTTTTACGGTACAGCAGACTGTAAAAATTTCCAAACCAGGACATAAAGGGTTCTCCAGTGGTCTGAATTTATGTGGTAGAGCGTCATGTTATCTTATGGGATTTATGCAGTTGGTTACATATCACGGCTTTGCCTCCTCTGTGCCTGGAATACGGACTAATTTTGTTTGCGGAAGAAACCAACAGACTGTTTGTATGTAAATAATAATTTAAAAGGTTCAATTTGCTATACTCATGTTGGAACATACTTGGTAATAACGAAATCGATTTTTAAGGGGAGGATGGATATGTTTTTCGTGAATTGTTTTAAATATTCGCCTGGAATATAAAAATAAAACTCTTTGAAGAATTATAATCATTTTATTGGTCCGTTTATTAGAAAACTCAGGTATCCAGTAAAAGAAGAAAAACGGGTTTTTACCTAAGACGAGTGTGTGTGTGTGTGTGTGTGTGTGTTTTTGGGCTGGACTTGGACGGATTTTGGGTATGTGTGTACGGGAGAAAAGTTTTAAAATTATATAAAAGAATAGTGATGATGTACACTGGATTTAACTGGTTCATTATTCGTCCAGCACATCGCACTTCGACAGTTTACTGCAACAGAAGGGAAAGGAAGTCGTCTCAGATTTTCTTCCGTTCGCATCTTCTTTTTGCATTAAAGAAAAGAACCATTTCCCCGAGGGATCGTTTTTTGGCAATCTGCCATCCGGACCTTCCAGAACACTTGGGAATATTGCCAATGTTCAAGTCACTTTGGCGCTGTAATTCTAGGAAGTAGAGCGCCAAAACTGACCAAAAATAAACGACCCATGAAGACAGTAACTTAAGTATTAGGTTGCTGGAGGATCCAGATGTCAACTGAATGGATAACAGTTGCAGTGCTAAGAATTAAATAAGTGTTTCACGTTCCTTGCCATGTCTCCATTTTCAGTTTTTGGACGCAGAAGGACACTGAAAATGACCATTCTGCCACATGACGTCGCATGGTGAGAGAAATCAATTCTTCTTCGGTTACCATGGACTAAGCCCACAAGCCTGTGCCATTTGAGATTTCTGAGACAATGAATCTTATGATCTGTGCTGGAACCTAATGGGCATACATCGGACAATACAAAATACCTGCTACTTTTGAAAGTTAGATACGGTTAAAACATTTATCACTTCACAAATGGTGGCAATAACAGCGAAAACTTGTTCAGCTCTGTTTTGTTAATTCATCGGCCTCTGCTACTTTTCTTAGTCAAAATAATAAATAAATAAATCCGTGGCGTAACAGCTCCAGAGAGCCAAAGCCGACTAGCTTGACTGCTGGCCTCACGTTCACATGCCTAAGCAGAGGTGAACGATCATCCAACCAGATATAGGGTGACGTGTGGTCAGCACGACGAACCCCCAGCCATTGCTAGTTTTCCTGACCGGATTACGCTACTCATTGTAGCTCCCCAATTTCCTCACGATGCTGGGTTCGCACCGGTCCCATACACTGGTCGAAAATTTCATGAGAAAATTTCTTCTCCCTCGAGTTTCTTAGTCAAAATTGCTTCTATATTTTTAATATTTTTATATTTGTTATATTGTGAGATTTTTAAATCATGCGTTACTCGTAATATATCAGATGTCTTTCGTGCCTGCAAATTATTACTCATTCTTAAAATGCTCTCATGAATAAGGTAATGAAGTTTCGGGTTCCATAAAGAGCCCTTGGTTAACTGAGAGACTTTGAGCTTCTTCAAGGTGGACTCTTCTCCATGTAGTTGATTAGTTGTATAAATATGAAACATGAATAAATGAAGGAAAAGTATAAAGTGCACGCATAAAAGAAATTGCAGTCACGTTGAATGATAAACTGACCACGTTACAAGAAGACAGGATATTGAATTTTCGTGTTGGAAGCGGTGTGTAGCCATTCGACAACAACCTCTACGTAACATTTTACCGGAGTGCAAACATGTAGGAAAGCGGCTGTATTTTGTCTAATATTGCTATAGCAACTTTAGTGATCAAGGAAACTGCGAACAAATTACCTCGCACTGACGTATTGCAAGGACATTTATTGGACTTCGCAGTGGTGTAATGAAATGGTGACTGGTGATGACATTCATGAAGACAGACAACAAACAAGACACTAAACCACTTTGGAGACTGAAGCTTGTCTAAATTATTATCTGAGGCAACATTTCCGTACTGCCACATTAATCCACGCTATTGTATGTTTATAACTAGAATAAACATTTAGCACTCACTTAATGCAAAGTGAACATGATTATTTAAGTAATTGCTGAGTGACTGTACTTCTTATACACCACTTTCTTTCGTCGTCTCCTTTTCTCCATTTCTCCTTCTCTGTTCTCCTCTGATTTCTAGGCGAATAAACCGATTTTAAATAAAGCGAACTATGTCGCAGTAGCTTCGTTACTTGGCAACCACATGACGGCGATAAATTATGTAAACTACGTGTGACGTCACATATTTTTCACTTTCGGTACTCCTTACCTTTTGTCAGTATAAATATACATGCCCACAAGAATCTTATAATAAATGAATAAATACGTTATTTCAGTACGGTTTATTAAAAAGGGCGAAAAATTTGCATTTTAGTAGTCATTATAAGTGAAGAAGAAATTATGTTGTTCTTCAGTTACCATTATGCCTTCAATAAAGAAAGCGCATCATCATGAGCTCCATGCACGTGAATATAATTTAAGCGACATAGAACATAATTACAAAGACAACTTCAAACTTATATAATTAAGGAACAAACTCCACGTAACACAATTCTTTTCAGGAAGCTGTCTGTCGCCCAGCCTTTTCAGAAATTGTTCGCCTTTTATATAATGCGAATCTGTATTACTGTGTTCACAAAACCGCGCTGCTCCACCACATTCTGGGCCACTTTAATTCAATTCTCAACGTAGTTACGTAAGCTTGATATTTTATCCCTGAAGATGGCTGTCTTCTGGATTGTTGAGCCGCGTATTCTGGTATAAGTTTACCGATGTTTCAGAGGTGCTTGCTGTCTACATCATCAGGTCGATCACCCTACATTACTCTACATTATATGGTTAGCCTATAATAGCACTTACACCTCGTACTGACGTCATTTTGGTTTCATTGATGGTAGGAAATTAAAGAGCACACACACAATTCATTCTTACGAAGTTTAGATCTCTTACGTTCAACAGACAGAATTTATGAACAGTGTTACAAAGATGTCATTAATCATGATACATGAAGTGTGTTAACATCCAGTAAGAGAGAACATAACCATATTGTTACTATAAAATAGCATTGTATGACAAAACACATCTGATTTGCTTCAGTGAATTTGATCATACCACAGCTTACAGTGCGAAGAGATTTTCAAACTATGCAGAGCGCCTTACATTTCGATATTACGCTGTACTGTAGTGTAGAAGAAGTTGCCGCTCGAGCACGGCGTTTGAGGGATCACTTCTACTTGATACAAGTGCAACTCTGTGGATTGCGGTCTTATGTGTTCTGTCGTGTAATCTTGTGCGTGTGTACCAGCGTATCACTTAAAATTCAGAACTGAGGGTAAAATGTCAGTTTGATGTATTTGTAGAGTTAGAAGCAAATAATGTAATTTACGAAGTCCAGTGAGTAAAGGTGTCTGAACACCACCTCCATAAATGTCTGTACGGGTGTGGACATAAAACTCTATCTCCATACTTAAAAAGTTGGCAGTCGCTCATCTGGTCATAACTTTCTGACTTTTTTGAACTGGAAGATGTATTCCGTGTTCACAAAATCCCTCCACTCGATCCTACCCTGGGCCTGTTTATTCCACTCCACAGTAACACATCTCATTTCTCTAAGATCCATTATAACTTTGGTCTCCAAAAGTATCTCTTCTGTTCAAGTGTATAGACTATTTCTGATCCAGTAGTAGAATTATTCAAACCTTTGTGTAGCTTAAATTTTTTTGACTTGTGTACATTAACATTATACAGAATTCAGTCTGTGCCGCCCAACGTTCATTGTCGCCATAAAATTCTAATGAGTCGAGAATTCCTTGCACCGCAGCTGGAAATGTTAATATGCACGTAGCATTATGCTATTGACTGGCATTTTCACGAAATGTCAGCATGTTAAGGTTTGCTGTCGTGAAAAGCTTAGTAGCGTTGTGAAGCTCCGCTCCTTCAAGATGAATATAGTACCCACATGCCATTTTTATTTTACGTTTTAGAATGGTATTGTAAGGAGTCACTACTAGTTTTAAATAACGTTTAAATAATCGTTTACGCTACAAACTAGTAATTGTAATATGATAATGTGAAGATCTACATAACAAAACGTTTTATGACACTTTGTATTTTTAACATGCATGGGGGAGACGAGAAAAGTATAAAAATTTTAGTCAGAAGTCCTGAAGGTAATGACAAATTCAGATACCTAAGCGCAAATGGGAGGTTTCTGTATGCGCCATAAGTCTAGAGAATTTTTTTCTGTATTGTTTGTTATTTTTAATATTTCAAATATTTAGCAATGAAGAGAATAGATCATTTGAGCTGTATTAATGCAGATAGACCTTAAAGAAACAGGGTATATGATATTGATTGTACTCAAGTGGCTCAGGATATGGTTCTGTGCCGGACTTCTGAATAGTATAAGGAATCTTTGGTTGTCATAAGAATCTTTTATCTTATTGATGAGTTGAGAGGCTTCAGGTTCTCCAAAAAGACTGCTCTCCGCTGCGTTAAAGTATTCAGTAGGAGAAACATAAAACTTTATATATTCCTGAAGCAACCCTGAATATCAAGAAAACGATCCGAACGTATCACGAATGTTTCTGTCTAGTGTCGTGTGTGTTCTCTTTAAACAGTTTCACCAAGTTCGTCAGCCGAGGACACAGAGAAGTTTTGAAGTATAAGCCCTCTGCTCCAAATGTTTTCCACACGAAGGTCATTCACGTGTTCCTCATAAAGTGTTTATTGTATTCGTATGGCTCCATGATGAATACCTGCAGCTAATTAAAACTGTGAATGTTTATGGACGTAGTTGTTTATGTCTCCAGCAACGTTAACAAATTTGTTAAAGTATACGGTGTACACTTTACAGGCGAGTTCGTTAGAACGACATACGATTACTGAAACCCAAGCTCTTCAAAATGCAAGGACGTTATAATTACAGCAAAAAGTCAAAACTGTACACGGTGGGCCAAAAGTCGCTTCTCATAGAATTTGCTGTCAAATCATTTTTATTTAAGCAATGTTCAAATTGTTAGTCACCAACTTCTAGGCATTTATTCACACGTAAAGCAAGATCAATTTTATAAAGCTCGGATCGTATTTTTCCACCTGAAGTCTGTCGTTTGCACCGATCAATCAAGAAGTGCTCAGTAACTGCGAAACACAAACGGTTTGAGTTTGATCAAATTACTGTGGACATGTTGTTGCGGATGAAAGCAGCTGTTATGTTCCGTGGTTACCGTCTTTCCCATTTTCGATCTCGTCGCCCTGATGAAACGTCGGTAAACTTACATCAGACTTCAAGGCGCAACAGCCTTGAAGACATCCATCGTCAGATTTAGTTATTCTCTGTATGCAGAGTTCATGCGTAAAGGATTGTTAGAACATCGATAGACACAGTGGAAATACGTCGTCGGTGGCTGTGTGCTAAAGGACTGGCAAGAGGAGGGGCTACAAGAAACGCTGCGTCTTTGCACACAAGAAAGGCTTCCAATGTGCTGTTAGATCCCGGCTTAAAATAAGGTGATAAGTATACGGCACTGCACTACACAAAAACGATGTTGTTAACGAACCGACTACAGATGTAACTGACGTTAGTACGAACTTCCTCGTAGTAATTACCAGCCACTAAGTTGATTACGGTAGTGGATTCCAAAATTAGGCCATAATCACGTGTCATATCTCCATAGGCTGTATAGCTGCTCATACACACAAAGGAATAAATTATCATATAGGATGATCCTACATAATTACTGTTACTGCCTATATCAAGTAATTAAGGCGAATGAGAAAATGAAGGAAGTCTTGTCATGTAGCAGAATTCATACGAAATATGTAGTTGCTCAGCTGGGCAAGAAATTCGATTTCTTATAGAACCAGAATGTTCATTACCCTTTGAAGTTGAGTGTCTTTTGCGTTGTAACGCCGTATAGTCTGGTAGACGTTTACCATCGTTTGAGAGGCAGCAAGTACCTCTGAAAAGTCGGTAAACTTCTACCAGACTACATGGCGCTACAACCCAGAAGACAGCCATTTTCGTACTCACCGCTGTGAAGATCTCATATCTTACGTTCATTACTCTCCTCACAAGATCTCGACACTATACATCATCCACAGCCGACTGAATCCAGCTTACAGCTTCGCATGCTATATTTTTAACGTAAATGTTAATATGTGTTATATTAAAATTAAATCCGTGGCGTAACAGCTCCAGAGAGCAAAAGCCGACTAACTTGACTGCTGGCCTCACGTTCACATGCCTAAGCAGAGGTGAACGATCTTCCAACCAGATATAGGATGACGTGTGGTCAGCACGACGAACCCCCAGCCATTGCTAGTTTTCCTGACCGGATTACGCTACTCATTGTAGCTCCCCAATTTCCTCACGATGCTGGGTTGGCACCGGTCCCATACATCGGTCGAAAGCTCATGAGAAAATTTCTTCTCCTCCGAGACTCGAACCAGCGCGCATTCCGTATCGCCGGTCCGAAGCATGATGCCTCAGACCGCGCGGCTACGGCGCGGGACAATATGTGTTATATAATATATTTTAATATCTAGGTTATTTTCCGTTGCTTACGTCATACCGAAGTATCCGTCAAGTCCGATGTTGTGCTACTCTTTTACGGTGAGGGCTTGTTAGACCCCGCAAACTGGAGGGTCACTTCTGCTGTCAGCAGCTTTCATTCGATACAGATTTTCCAAAACATGTACTAAATGATACATATTTCTGTATGTGTCTACAAATGTTTTCTTTGCTGGGTGACTGGGTTGCATGGCAAGTGGTATTATTATGAAATTTATAAACTGTTTTCACTTCTTAAAGGTAATACTTTTAGAAAATCATCGTATTAGTACGCACATGCTTCAACTTCTCTAGAGAGGCAGGTATCCGCAGACCTTTGAATTATTAAAGACGTCCACATGTTCGAAATTTCAGTGGAGTTTTCTCTACTCTGAAATTTATTTCACAATAAGGAATTCCAGGTAAGGCTCGTAAAGCTTACTTTCCTTTTGCAGACTTATAGTTATACGAACCTTGTGTTGTTAATATTTTATTTAGGTGCCGTAATATAAATGTATAATCCAACAGTAAAATGCAGTTCAGCCAATCTTGTTCCACTCCCAGTCGACTCAGACTGCTTTTATTGCCCATAGTTATAAATATGTCACAGAATTATATTTTGTTATTATATAACTTTTTGGGAAAAACTTATTAAGTACAGATTTTGTCTACGTTAAATTTGTCTGACATAACCTCAAATTTCTGAACCGCCACCAAAATCCTGCACGCATTCCTCCTATCTTCCATGCGGGCTACATGTCCCCGCCCAGCTCATCCTCTTTTATTCGGCCAGTCTAATTACATTTGTCGAGGAATAAAACTGAAATTGTATATGCTTTAGTTTATTTGTAGACCAGTTTAGATGAGTTGTATTTTAATCCCCGACAATCCCAATAAGTCAGCAACCTGCCTTACCCATCGCTTAGAGACTGAGTATAATCAAAACCAGTGCACTGTCATTAATAAAACGTTTGCATGTACGCTTTTCTCGAGGGATTTCGGTTAGGGGAACATTTGGCAAAGCGGTGGTAGAGCCAGCCATGTGGCGTACGGCAGTTGATTCGATCCTGGCACAATTACGATACAAAATAAAGTGTAGAGATTCAAAATCCGGATCCCTCAAGTGTACGTTATGCAGCGGTGCGATTCGGAACCACACACCTCCACGTTCGAGTCATTCATACACACGCAAAGAGTTGTAATTATCGGATAGCAATAGCTACGAATGTCTAACCGTCCACCTCCTTCCGTAAAAGCCTCGGAAATCTCACTGGGAGGGGATACAAACAAGACCACTTAACGTACATCAAGATTGTTAGAAGTGCCACGTTTGTTTAATCGGACAATTCTGAACATAGGTTCCAAATGCAATTTGTTCTTGCTACCTTCATCACCAGCAATGACGGAGGCAGAACGTCAATAGAAGAACATCGTCAATTTCTGAGAGTGAGGAACAGGGTCTTTTCTTTCGAGTCACACAAAACGAATTGCGCTCAAAACATACATTTCCTTCCCGCCATTAACTTCAGTAAGATTTATGTAACTTATATATAATTATTGAATATCAGATATTGTTTCATTCCTGTCCTGATGCAGGAAGCTAAGAATATTTTAGATGTGTATTAAAAATTTAATTGGATAAATGTAACATTCCAATCTTTTTTATTTGTTTAATTAAGGCACAATAAAAAGTTTCTAGCTATGGTAATTATTATTGCCATTCAGACATTATTATTATTATGAATTGTTTAATTGGTCCACAAGCAGCCAAAAACTTCAGGCGTGTTGCCGTCATAACTCGGATGCTTGCAGGCCAGATGAAACTGTAGTCACGGCTCAAACCACGAGATAGGCGGCTACAGTGAGTTGGGGTCGTGCGCACGTAGTAGTCGGAGCGACCCAAGAAGCACGGCCTTTTGCATCCGGCTGAGTAATGCTTATTATTATTATTATTATTATTATTATTTTGGTTCTCTTGGCATGCAATATCGTTCATAGTCTACAAGTTGCAGAATAGACAAAAAAAAAACATGAATATGACACTGTCTGAGATTTCACTCCGAAGAAGAGTAAATTAACAGAATGCCACTTCTTCAGGGCGCCTTTGAAAGTGACCCTACCTTCTGTAGAAGCTGAGGTCGATTGTCGAGTAACTGGTGGCTTACGGGTGCCGGGGCTACCGTGGATGTGCTTGCTCCCCCAGAATCGCCAGGCGTGATACCTTTTGTGAGATGACATGCTTGTACACGCCTTTGAAGGTTTTGGAGAGCCTTGGCTTCCTCTCGTCGTCTGCTCGGTCGTGGTCCACTAGCACCACATCCCGGGGCAAAACTTACCACCTGCTGTTGCTGTCCAGCACCATAAGAATCGCACCCGTAATTAGCGCTAAGAAGTCTGCGACTTGCCGGACAACGCATTGCCCCACCGCGGGTAGTCGATGCCGGGTCCTCCTGATCGCAAGTGTCAGCTGAGAGCTCCATCCCGACACTGGGCTCTCTCACCCGCCCAGCATCCAAACCGATCAGCCCCGACCCCTCCCCTCAACGACGCCACGTCGCGGCGGTGAAGATCGATATGCGAGTGCCTGTGGTCAGGACGCTACGGTACCCCAACCAGCCATTTTATGTCAAAAAAAGGACCTTTCGTCATACAAGCACCCATGGAATAAATTCTGTTCACGTTTCTATATATCTAACATTCTGATTACAAAGAAATCCAGTGTGGGGTTCTTGTGACCTTCAGGTTCCATGGAAGGAATTTCTTGGCTGAGTGACCGTCACTTCAAAGACTATTCCATACGGAAATATATATTTTGACAGTTTTTTTGTTTTATGCATTACATGTTCTTTGCACATAGCATGTAACATGAGCGCATATTGTGTCTGTAGAGAACATTTGGACCTAAGAGGGATCATGTGACACAAGGTTGGAGAATATGGCATAATGAACAGGTCCATAATTTGCACCCTTCACATATTGTTAGGATGGTCAAGGAACATACTGTGCCCAAAATTTTAGGTGAAAAGAACTGAAGGAAGATACCTCTCAGAAGACCAATGTATAGATGCTATGACATTAAAATGGATCTTAGGATGGTACAGCTTCCCTATATGAAACATTCACCAACATATACAATAAAACTCAGGGCAGTTTTCCAAAATGGAAAATATTTATATATTTTTTAAACACATCCCTCTTTAAAGTCTCAGCTTTGTAGGCAAATTCTAACCTATTACATTACCGAAATGTGTGCTTCCAAACATTTTGACTTAAGCATATGGCAATATGATGTAATTATGAAGTCTAAAGAGACCTGGGTATGTTTGGTGCATTTGGTTGAAAGCAAATAATGTTGCTCATAATGCAGAACAAAAGAGTTTAAGATCTGGAATCATAATGCAATGAAAAACAAAGGTAATAATTATTTATCAGTGTTTATTATACATAAAGCAGTACAAATGGTTTAGGACCTGGGACGTTCTTTCTTTTCCTTGTACAAGGCAAGTAGTGAAACATTAGCAACTTTCACCACCTTGAAACGCACACCTGAAACATGACAAGAATTCCAAACTGTCAAACATATATTCTGCACTTTAGTCCCTCAATGTTACACACATGAGCAAAGGACTGAGGTTAAATGTGACAAATAAGACATGCAGATTAGAAATCTTACTTAAATCTAAAAGTTTGTTATGAAATTTGTAAGCACTGTTAAAATATACCATCTTGTAATAGCAGTATATCCTTACCAGGAATGTCTCCCACAGCATGTCCTTTTCGACCAAAGCCTGCCACTAGAACTTCATCATTCTCCTCAATATAATTTAGGCAACCATCCCGGGGAACAAATGCTGTTATTTTCTTTCCATTTTTAATCAACTGAACTCTTACACACTTACGAATAGCACTGTTTGGCTGTTTGGCCTCAACACCACTGTAAAGACATTAATGAAAACATAAAAAAACACCACATATTCCACTGAACACACAGAATAAATCAGTACTTGGATTCTAGTGTAAATTGTAAATGGTAGCTAGGTCTCAAACAGTAGTCATGTATGCATACAGAAAATGCTTGAAATGATTCAACTAAAGCTTCTGATGGAATAAGGAAGTTAACTGAAAAATTATATCAATTTGCCCAATCTATTTAAGTGTATACATTATTTTACAGCATTATAATAATAAAATACTGATGGTAAAAAGATCAAAATATGCAGCCAGGTATACCTTCTGCTCAACCCTCATTAACACAATTTATGTTTATTTACAGTGTACTTAACTATGATTTTTCAGTAGCTCCAAATATATAGCATCAAATGAGATGATAGTAAATAAAAAATTGTCAAGGATATGTAAGGAAGCAGCCATGGCATACTTTTGAGGTACTATTCCAGCATATGCCTGGAGGGACTAATGAAAACCATGAAAAATTCCAGTCAAAGTAGCCAGCCTCAGGACTGAGTTTCAACCTGGGGCCTCCTGAATACAAAACAGGATTGTTAAACCCCTCAACCACAATGTTCAGTCACAACTCATGTTGATGTGTGGGGTTGCAAGCTGGTAAAACTGGAATTGACTGCAGATACTGTAAGTAAATAAATCTGAACAGGACAATGCTACATTTTATCTTACACTTTTTCTAAGACAATCCCTTTTGCATGTGATGCTCCACCAAAGGGGTTGGCCTTCCATCGTGTACCAAGATGAGCCTTCTTGTAGTCATTATCCGCCCACCTTTGTTCTCGACGATGATTCACGTGCTTACGAGCAGTGCGCAGTCCACGAGGCTTACCTAAACAAAAATTAAGATCACAGTTCCTTTTTTATCAACCACATTAGGATGTTTTCCTATTCCAAAGGAAATTTGAAACATGCAGTGTATGGGCAGACAACCGTGAAAATGGGGGAGGCTGGATTTATCGGACTCCCCCCCCCCCCCCCCCCCACCCAGTGCGTCTTTCATCTCTTTTTCTCTCTTATCTCCTTGTAATTTACGGGTTCGTTTTCATTGTCGTCGCTCTGAGTCCATTCCCTGCTGGAGGAGAATCGGAGTGGAGTCACTCTCCCCCCCCCCCTCCCCCCCAACACACAAATCCTTCAGAACACCAATAGTGGTACAATGAGGGTCGCCACGTTTCCAAAGAGCTGGATTGTGGTCTGATTATGTTGCCATATAACCTTAGCTTTAGGGTGTGTGGCAAACCGTATTCTACACTTATATTTAAGTGTGCCTTCAACCAATAATATTCATATCTGCATCGAAATGTCTGAATGCAAAAGTTTGTGTACTTTCAACAAACTCTGGTAACTCAACGTGAAGAGTTGTGCCATGTCGTAGTTTAACACCACACTCTGCAAGTTACAAAAATCATGCCAAGTACCAAGGGTAAATAATATTTTAAATACTGTTCTAACACAACACGTGATGCATATGCAACCACGCATTTTTTAATATATGTTCCTATATCGTTACACCAATCACCAAATATACTTCTTAAGGTTACATAAAATGAAATAAATACTGATTCTTAGTTTCTGCGTTTTACCACAGTGCAATATAGGAGATATAATACAGTATACAGACCCATCTTCCACAACCAACGCTCCCAACCGGAAAAGACCTGTTCACAATCCCAGCAGGATGTGAGGTACGACGAACCGTAGAAGGGTGTGTTCGGTCAAACATATGGTTTAACTACGCATTTCTTGTTGTCATCTCTGGTTGGATTGGTTACAATTGTGCAGTTTAATACCGACAGGAAACTAGCCGCATATAGTTATGACCTTTTAGCAATAAAGTGCATTAAGTTATTTATGCTCGTGAATGTGTGTGACCACGTTGATAATTTTGTGTATTTGCCGTGTGAATTTTTGTATAAAGAGACGTATGAGATTACAGTTTAACATATTTATTAAAATTATTAATAATATGATATGAATGCACCGTGAAAGCGGAGTCAAGTGCTGTAACTTGTAAACGAAGGTCTTTACAATCAGTACTACTATGAGGTTAACCCTTTAAAAAGTGTGACATGTTCAGATTGCAGATATTATTATTACCAACTAATTTAAGTACGAAGTTTTTAAATAATTAATTGGCATAAGCAGTGCGGCTCATTAACAACAGGTATGAGTTAAAAATATGTCGACATAGTATAGCTGTTATAGGTTAGGCGAAGGTAAATAGACTACGGTATCATTTCTCTTCATTTGAAACTTCTACATGCCTTATGCGAGGTTATGGAAATTGTTTTGGAAAACATATGGAATAGCAGTTGTGATAATTGGATAAACATTAGATTCTTGAAGCCTAAGAGACAACCATTTATAATGTGAGAAACTCTATTAATTTATTCCTTGACTCATACCGTTCCTCCCAAAGAAAATGACGAACATTTTATTTGCAGAGTAGGCTTTCATCTCCTTTTTCCTTGAGCACTAATGTCTTGCTGATAAGGTGACATCTTTCTCATTTCACTCTTGTCTAGTTATATAACAAATTTTGCTTCCTGAGGAAAATGGTGATTTCTCACTTGACATTAAGCTTGTTTAGTTAAATCCATTAGGAAATCTGTATTACACTACATATGTTGAAGTGTAATTTACCACAATACTGACAGTGTATTTTGTTTTCAGATGAACCTCATGGTTGTTGTAGAAAGAAAACCAGTGAACAAATCAAAATGGTTATGACATTACATCAGTTTTGTCAAATAGGATGGAGAGAAATATGTAAAAAAGTTAAAAAAGCAGTTGTGTACATTGATAATGAAGGTGCAGAATGTTTGCATTGGAATGGGGGACTAATGCAAATGATAACAGCTGGTGCTTTAACTGTAAAGCAATTTTCAACTTTTGAGGTATAATGTTAAATTGTTTGTAACCATATTTATTTTATTGGGGGGGGGGGGG
>NW_019059876.1:33919-54061 GCF_000696155.1 Zootermopsis nevadensis | reverse complement strand
GTAGTACGGGATCAGTTTTGGATAAAAAGAAGAACAGGAAACCACAATTCATTTCGGCAATTTCCCAAGAAGAGCTTCGTCAAGTATTTCGAAACATGTTAACGAGATGTGAAGCTTGCCTGCAAGCACAAGGAAGTCACTTTGAACATCTTTTGTGATTTAAGGTAAGAAAATTAATGTAATAACATGTGTTAGTGACGAGAAATATTCGTAGTTCGCTGTTACTAGCGGCACTGAAACTGATTCGCCTGTGACTCACGGGAAGAACACGCTATCTCTATCCCACACCAACAGTGCACTCGGCCGAGCACGCAATGCAAGCAAGGCCGTTACAGCATAAATTGTAGACCCGGTATTAATAGTAAGTGTAGAATGACTTAATAACTAAGAAATTCTACATCACAGTATCTTTCCTGAAATGCTGACAGTGATGTGGGTGGGGATGTTTTATTTGGCTTTTAAACTTTTTTAGGGGGTGGTATTATTTTTATATATATATTTTAATTGCTTGTAGCATGCATAAGATCATTTGGTAGACCTAGACATAAGTGGGAGTATAATGTTAAGATTAACCTTAGGTGAATGTGGTGTGGACTGGATTTGTCTGGGTCAGGCTATGATCTGACTGCCCTTTTGACATATAGATTTGTGTGCAGTTAAGCAAAATATCTGTCCATTTCAAATATGCCACACTGATGTAGCAGGTGTAAGATAGGTAGAATTCTGATAAATCATCTGTTCTCAGTAGAAGGAAGTGCTCTGCACGCATTAACCTTCTTCACTCTTTTGTTGACATTTTACATGCATGGTATCATCTCATAAGGTGGCATCTTGTCAGCCTGACAGAGTTTTATGTCGTGTTAGCATTTGTTGGTGCATGTGTGAACTCCTTTCTCTTAGACCTTTCCTTGTAGGAGTACTTCTTCTATTACAGTGCAGTGTATCCAGTTTTAGTTTATTTTGAGTAGAAATGGTTAAGCATTGCTACAAGTGCAAAATGAAAATATGACAGAAGTTCTAACAAGTGACTGGTCCATTGATGGCATTTGAGTGATGTAGAAGAATTTACTTCAGTTGAAAGTTATTAATGCTGTGCATATTTATGTAAATAAATATAATATATATGCTGTTTTTGGTATTCTATTATATTAAGTGTTCATAGTCATACTGTGACATGATTCACATCCTTGCCTCGTACTGTGGAGGATATATGGAATGTAAGTAAATTCTAATGTCTTCTGAACAAAAAGCAGTATAAATGTGTGTTTAACAACAAAGCTCTGAGAAAATATTTGATTCTGATACAGCTGAAATAGGTGTTTCAGAATGCTACATGATTGGACACTTAAATAATTTTTGCATCTTGGTTTATATTTTCTGAATAGTCGAATCAAGTAGAATTCTGGTTGGGAAATCTCTTGCAAAGTGACCACTTGGAAGACCAGAAGTGTAGAAGTGGGTAGTGTTAAAAAATGTGTAAGGGATGTGCTTTGTGAAGACTGAACTATATATTGAACTTGATCAAAATTGTGTTCTCTGGTGGGCTTTGATATTTAAGGAGCGTTGAAGTTTATTCAGGTTATATATTTATTGTTCCTGTTATACAGTGTTTCATAAGTATAAAGATTTATGTCCTTTTTTGTTATAATGCTATTTTAATAAGGAATGATAAAAATTGTATCTTTGTTTTTTCCAGAATGATAAAGAAGAGCACAGAAAAGCAGTTTTCATTTTATGTTCTCCTGTCTGTGGCTCCACAAAAGTTATCATGGAGGATATAATACGAAACAGCAACTTTGAGTACTGTGTACTCATTACGTCTGCTCATGCAAGAGTTCACCAGTTTGCCAAGTATGGTGGCCACCGGGAAGGAATTGATGATATGCATTACTTCCATAAACTTGAAGAGGAGATGCTTGAATGGATGGGGAACTTGGTATGTAAGATTATGTGTATTGGTAATGTTAGTTTTTCAAGTGGTAGGATTTTCCGAGAAAGTCTTTGCTAAATTACTCATGTTCATTTTAATGTTGTAATGAAATAACTGAGAAACTTGGATTTTGTCTTTATTGTCATTAGAGCATTTCATATCTACATTTTTAAAGCTTTTATAATTTATAGACTTTCCGAAAAGTAAGAGACCACGTGTTATACCCATACAAAAGAAAAGTATGATATCCTGTCATTAAGAACTTCTTCTTTAACTGCTGTTTTAAGACTTTGCTAAAAAGCCAGTTCTGAATCTGTTCTTATATTTTTAAAACTTTTGCATGTTGTTCCAAGGAGTCCTGATTCTAAGGTCACTGTAAAAGTTACAAATAATTTAATGGTGAAAGGGTGTTTGACATATGCCCAATCCACAGTCTGAAGGACTGCTCCTGATGCATGTATACACATATAGTGTTGTGAGAACACATAGTTATTTGTATCAGGGAGATATGTTATGTCTAATTTCTTATTGCAGAATTATACTGTAGAGGTGCTGTATTCACCGCTGTTTGTAGTGCCTCTGACTGAGGTGCTGTTTGTCACCCCAACATTCAGAAATTTATTTCCTATCACTGAAGCACATATTCAGTGTATCAAGGAACTACAACTTCTTCAGCACAAGGTGTGTGGACAGGATTCATAGGGTATGGATTTTTCCATCAGCATAGCCTTTTAAGAGGACATGTCTTGGATGTTCAGTAAGAAGGGATTAAGGTAATTTCTGTGGACTTGTAACTCTTCTTACTGAGCACTACAGATATATTATTTGTTTAATTCTCAGTGAGTGTATGGTTATTAGGAGTGATGACTGTCAAGTGAGACCAATTTTTAACTAGTGAAAGTTGAACAGGTGGCAACATTTTTCTTCAATCGCAAATGCATGCAAATTTGCATGCACGTATGCCAGCTAGTTTGGTGCTAGTTAGTTATTAAATTGTGATGTATATTCTACTGTTGACTATAAATGATTGCTGTCCTGTAATAATGTTACATCTTCAGCTTACTTTCTTAAAAAATGCTGTGTTGGGCAAAACTATATACAAACTTGGTATTCTGTTCTTGATTTAACTGGATATAATGTAGTCAGATACAACTGAATATACAGCTAGCAAGGGATGGTCCTCAAACTTATGGTTTGAGCAGGGATGTTCTATTTTTTACTGAAAAGAAAAGTGGCATGTTAAGGTAGTCAGTGGCAAGCTCTTATGAACATGATAATGAATTGTGGATTCCATAAAATTCAGGGAATTTCTTGATTATCTGAGTGACTATTAACCTCTCAGGAAGGATTCTGCTCTGTGGGGTTAGGTGGAGTCCATGATCTGAAATTTTGGAGAATGATTGGTGTCAAGGTAATAAAATTTTAAACATTTGATCTATTAGTAAAGAGTGGATATTTTAGATGGAATTCAAGAGAATAAAGGGAGGAAGTGAAATTGAATGTGATCCCTTTATGAAGTAAGGAATATAGGTTAGAAAGGAATGATATGTGATGGTGTATTTTGGACTCATAACATTTAATTTGTACTTACAGGTGGTTGATAGCCAGTCATTGGATTCTTTGTCCTCTGTTAAACTGACACATCTTCCGTTGGAGGTACAGATATCTGTACATCATCTTGTGAGTTGCCTGCACAGTTTGTTTGTGCAACTTGAGGTTTGTGAAGACATATATAGCCTTGGGCACCTAAGTGGGATTGTTGGAAGCCAACTGGAAATTCTCCCTGATGCAAATAACAGACGGAAAGTGAGTGTATTATTATTATCACGTGCAGTTCACTTTTTTTGCTTTTAATTTAAAATTCAAATTTGCAGATTGTTTAAATCTAATAAAATGCTTTCCTTATACAGACAGCTCCTAATCATTGTTCACTAATTCTGATTGACCGTACATTGGATCTGGCAAGTGTAACAAGTCACAATACAGACTCACTGTTAGATAGGATTCTAGCAGTGTTGCCACGGTTACCTGGACACACCAATGATGTTGCAGTCAAAATGTCACCTATTTGTGATACCAAAGTGTAGGTACGATTGAGTAATGTTTCTTATTTAAAGTGAGTAAATGAACCCATTTCATTTTATATTATGACTTCTGGAATAAAAATAACATACAAATGAGAGTTAGTGATATTTATGCATGTTTATTATGTTTTTGAAGAGGGCTGACAAGATGGATGTTATGAGGAACAGTATTTTGAGAAAATACAAAGACACTATCTTTAGATCCTAATTAAATGGTGTGGGTCAGTTACTCTAAAAAGACCAATAATATTGTGTTTATTAATTACTGAAAGGAAAGTAATTCTATTCAAATTGTGAGAAGGGAAATGTAAAGAGTATTTGCTTTATAGTGTATATAGACCAAAAGTACAAATCTTTTGTTTACAAAAGTTCATTTTTGTGATGAGGTTATGTCTCACATTTAAGAATCAGTTATTATTTATTTATGATGTATGTTTAAAGATGCTTTATCTCATGCGGAGGTCCTTTTGTAGATGTGGCTCTGTTGCTGTTGGTGTACAGTACAAACTATGAAACTCCTCATTATGCACATGTCTCCATTTTCCTGTTGCTTCCTCTGTCTTAGTCTATACTCTCCACAGAACCAAATGAAAATTCATATTTAAGGATCCAGGAATTAGTATATTATTGAATTTGTTTTAATTATTACTAATTCCTTTCACAGCATTAACTGTCTATGCCTATGTTCAATTACATATCATGTAAACTTATGTAGAAGTTCAAAAGGCCCTTTGTTCCATCATAGCCATCAGAACATTCATGATTGAACAAGTTCTGAGTGAGTGAGGCATCTGATGAAGCAGGCAAACCCTTTCAGATGCAATATAGACAGTGCCAGTAGACTCTGAGTACAAGCTTTTGACATCATGTACTATATAATTAAAAAATTCTGACCAGAGGGCAACATTTTTTGTAAGTGTTGGAATTTTCCTGTACACTTAAATATTGGAATTACAGTTTTTATTTGTTGTAAGATGTTTTGCTCATTTCAGATCATCAGCTTTAGGAAACATTGTTTTGGCACCTGGATGTCTTGCACACCCAAATTGTGATCTCTGTCCACAGGTGAGTGATGTAATTATGTTACAGTCCTTCAGTCTGTCGAGGTATTATTTTTATTGTAAATTTTATAACCTTTTACTAAAAATGTTTCATGTTACATATTTTTTTATGTATTTATATCTACCATGTTGCAAACTGGCTTGATTGCAGTATTCATTTCATAATTTCAGTATTAAGTTTTATTTTGATATATTCTATTTATAAGTAGTAATTAGAAGGCTATTGATATATCTAGAATTAATCAGTTAGTGATGAATGACATCTAAATATCATCAGCACTACCCATGACAGTCCCAACACTGCTTCTGCTGCCCAAAACATTTTCATTACTGCCAGCCAAAGAGTGGTGCAGTATATATAGATATGAAAGACTTCATATGTACTTTGAATAAAAAATCTCTAGACTGGCTGCAAGATGACACTGTTGTAGAGAAGTCTTGTGCTGCTTAATGGTTGAGTACAGTCTGATGAATCAATTTCTGTTAATTTTAAAATTGTGTGATGTATTTTTAATCAGAGTTACATTAATAAATAAATTGAGAACTGATTACCAGTAAATTTAGGGAAAGCTTGGTGCCATTCAATTCAGCAGTCTTTTGTTTCCAATTTTCTGCATATAGAAAGTGCCTTCAATGATGCAGGTACTGGAGTGGCTTGTGAACAAGAAGCAGAAGGATGTTTTGTTGAGTCTTCATCACCATATAACTGCATTGGTACCAGGAGGAGGAGGTCGAGTTGGAAAATTTACACATGTTACACCACACACAATTGAGAAGCAAATAGCCTTGTTTAAGGGGCACACGGAAATTATGTACCAGTGCAGTGGTCTCCTACAGGTAACTATGATTTTTGGGACAGGAAAACATAGTCTTATTTATTAGTTGCTATTGAGTATAATGTTGTGTGTTTGTTTCTTATTATTTTATAAGACATACTAGTGAAAGTGCCCATCATTGAGGTTTTGTGAAATCTCTGAGGTAGCCTCAATCAGCAGGGCAATGATGGAGGGAGCAATCACCTCTGAAATACAATAAACTTCTACCAGACTGCATGGTGCAGCAACACAGAAAACAATCATCTTTATGCTCACTGCCATGAGAACCTCAAGTTTCACTATATATTTTGTTCTAAATGTGTTTACATTAAGCTAATTTGTAGTATGAGGTCACATTTGGAGAGCTGGTCAGCTGAACTGCTGATTCTGAGCACCAGCTGCAACATTGAATAGTTGGCACATGTTGGGTTATGTGACAACATAATTCAGCAATTTTGTGTTAAAACTGAGTTTGTTTTGTTTGGAACCTGGTAGAAAATAAATTGGCCCCTTAAACTTTTCAGCAGGGTTGTTGGAAGAACCAGACCTTTTAATAAAAACAGTTTAGGTTAAGAAACATTGATTTGCAGCATGACCTAGAAACAAAATCCCAAAGTCAGCATCCAATTTTCAAAGAAAAGAACGGCATTTTTAGCAGAACAAGTGGATTTTGCATCATGACATTGCACCTTCGTTCCTAGACAGTACTGCCAGTAAAGTGACTTTGCCCATAAACAAGAACCACTGTTGGAACATCCATTGTGCCCA
This sequence comes from Zootermopsis nevadensis, assembly GCF_000696155.1. The sequence goes on along the minus strand of NW_019059876.1, from coordinate 47,403 downwards.
CCTGACTTGTCCCCATGTGACTTTTTAATGTTCCCAAAACTTAAATTCTTATTGAAAGGATTTTGTTTTTGATCACTTGAATATGTTCAAAGCGATATGATGACAGTACTGGGTGGACTTTCAGTAAATTAAATCCAGCAGTGTTCCAGTCTTGACTGTCATTGAAATGCATAGACAGTCACTAGTGGTTAGTAATAATGTGTGTATATATTTTATTTTACAGAAGTGATCAAATTATTTGAGTCTCAAGCCTCATTATTCACCATTTTTCTGTGTTTGTTGGAAAGGGCACTTTAATAGGAGTTAATAACTTGCTTATTGTAGGTTGCCTTTTATTTAAACATAAATATTATTGTTGAAAGTGCTTTGGTCTTAGAAGGGATTAAATTTTTCAGCAAACTTTGGCTGTAACACAGACGCTGCGATCTCCTCGTTCATCTCAATTGGATACCATAGTTAGCATTGAAAAATTGCTGCTACAGAATCTGGGTTCCATGAAAGATGGGGTTGGAGTACTAGCTCAGGTAAACAGCAGCAGCTATAAGTAAGAAGCTAGGAAGATGGCTGTCTTCTGGGTTGTTGCGCCGTGTAGTCTGGTAGAAGTTTACCAATATTTCAGAGGTCCTTGCTGCCTCCATTATCAGGGACCTCTGAAACATCAGTAAACTTCTACCAGACTGCATGTCGCAACAACCCAGAAGACAGCCATCTTCAGACTTGCCACTGTGAAAACCTCAAATCCTACAAGAAGGTTGGAAATCTATGCATAACAATCGTGGCATATTTGCTGTATTATTTCCTTTAGACTTTGTATTCATGGATGTTATCTGATGAGTAATTATGGAGGGCTGTCTTTTCTGTCACACCTATGACCTCTGGTCTTTTTGAATGGTGCCAGTGACATCACAGTTGGCTGGGTCAGTGTCATTTATATGGGTGAAGTATCTGGCTCCTGTCTGGGTGAGCAGTGACATTATCATACAGGTTCCCCTGTGTGGACAGGGAATCTGGTTTGGGATTCCCAAAGAACATTTCCACATGCCAAAAAAAAAAGTAAGTTTGTGTAAAGTAGTTATTGTTGCTGTCTAATTATAACCAAAATTGGAATATGTTGGCAAATTTGAGTAATACTTCCCAGTATCAGACTTGAAAATCCATTCACCAATTCTTGAATTGTTACATGTGATAGGTGGGTGGGCAGATAAATATCTTGAAGCTAATTGGCTTAGTTTTGCAACTTTTAGTTGTGAATATGTCAAATGCCTAATTAACTGATGATTTAATAAAATAAGGGTATTCTTATAAACCATCCACTGCAACTTCTAAATTATTTTAGTGGTGTTGTTTAAGTGCTTCTTGCAGTTAATTTTTTTGTTGTCTTTGAAATGTTCCTACTTCACGCTTTTTCTCTTTCTGCATGTTTTGAAAATATCTCATTCTACCACCTCATCAGTGTGTTTGATGGGAATATTGTTGGCTTTGTCTAGGATGGAACCATGTTTGTGCTTTGGAACACACACAGGCCCACGTCCTTTCATTTATTGATCAAAATACATATCAGATTATTATTTATTAGCAGAAAACAGATTAAACAGATATAAATATATACACCTAAAAATACAGAGTGATCACACACAGAAAGAAATGATGGATCAGCAAACCAGTCCTGGGAACCTGTGTGGGTTTTCTGCCCCACTTTCTAATCCAGAAAAAGACCTACCCAGTTTAGTCTGAAAAGAAAATGGAAGGGATGTTAAGTGTCCAACCACCGGGCAGAGATTGACTCACACTGGCCCCCATATAACATAGCAAAACAGAAGAAGACCAGGGCACACTCTGATGAGGAAAGATAAGGTCAGAACAGGGTGATACAAAGGAAAATTAGGAAAGAACAGAGTGGGATGCAGTTAATGTCACAACTTGATATTACACGTGTAGAATGTGTAAATAGAGTATTTCTGTATTATCAGTTCATATTTAACTTATGTTTATCTCTTTCACGTCTTTGTATGGCCTTATTCCAATGAACTGAGTAGAATAAGCAGTGATTATTGTTTAAATGAGTAATCTTTCCCTTGTAACCATCCAGCTGTATATATTTTGTCTCAATAGTAATGTATAAACTCAAGAGTTCATTATTATTGATAGCATTTAAAAGTACTGTTACTTCCACATTCATGTTCATAGTGATATTTTCAGTGCAGGTAAATGTTCCTGTTACATGGTAAATTAATTTGTTGTGATCCCTTGAATTTGTATGTTTCCCTCCTTTTTATGCCTGAAGATGGAAGTACACCCAGTGTCTGAAGCGTACTTGGAAAAATAGCCGTGATGATGGATAATGTCCAGAATGATAGTCATTTGTAAAAGTATTATTTTGGACTTTTCCAAAATATCACTTTTAAACTGACTAGATGGCTTAGGGAACCCAAAGGTTCTTTACCAAATTAACCAAAGCCCTCCACTGATCCCTGTCCTGGGCCAGCAAAATCCAATCGCCTTCAACTCCTATCTCCCATAGATCCCGCTTGATATTATCCTCCCATCTACATCTAGGTCTGCCCAGCAGTTTCTTCCCTCCAGGCTTCCCGATTAATACCAGGTGTACACCTCTTGCCCCATCCATGCGTGCAACATGCCCTGCCCATCCCACTCTTCTTGACTTAATCATCCTGACAATATTGAGGGAGGGGTACAAATTTTTAAGCTCATTATGCAGTTTTTTCCATACCCCATCCTTTTTTCTCCCAGGCCCAAATATCCTCCTTAACACCCTAAATACCACTTAGACATTATAATGCACCATTATCAGAAACTTTTATTTTTCCGGGCTCTTACACCAAGCATTCTAACTCAGCTCTGTGGCAAGTACTGTTTGCATGTGTAATGCTGATAATGCTGTTCTGTTTAGGTGACACAGCTTGTAAAGACTCGTCATGAACGAGGGCTGTTACTGCCAGACATCCTTGGCCTCTTGGTTCATCTCTTTTCCTTGGCAGGTACTGACATCCTGTTCCCAGCACTTGAGCAGAGCCACCTGTTGGTTGCTCTGAAACAGGCTTTATATGAAGATCGAGAAGAATTACAAGGAAACCTTTCTAAACTCGGTAAGCCATAACATAAGCATTAAGCATTGTCATATTAGAGTAATGAAGACATTCAGGTATTTGAAGTGAAAAGTAAATATTTGGTGAACACATTCATTTTTGACTTCATATTATGTTGAAAGTTATCTTGCTATATTAGATACTCTATAAGAAGAATTGTAATTGTTCAATATGTGGAACTGTCATTAAATACTACAAAGTTTTTATTGTTATTGCTCTACCTGTATGATTTTGTGGAATGAAACAAATTAGAAGATAATGTCGAGGGTCATCATAAGTGGGAATCATGGTTTCATTTCTCAGAACATAGTTACACAGAATGTGCAAAATATATTTTGATTTGTCAAGTACCAAATAACTCTTATACAATTTTTTTTACTATGGCATGCATATTATAATTGTTATGAAAAATAAGAAAATGATACAGTAGTGTATTATTATTTTGATATAATTGTGACTCTTACTTTCCATACTTTTTCAGTTGATTCAAAAGTAGATGATGAATTTGCAGAAATAGCAGGAAATGTTTTGAGTAAACTTCATTATATAGCATCAGTGAGAAAGGATCTGGTGCGATACAGGTAAAGTTTTCAATTATAATGCATGGAACAGTTGCAACAGTAGTGCTTATGTTTTTCATCTGACTGTAATGTTTCTTTGTTGTGGGGAGAATATAAATACAGGTAGCCCTTGATTTACGCCGGGGATGTGTTCCTGGACGAACCGGCGTAATCGGAATCAGCGTAAATTGGAATGATTTTATAATGTAAATCAATGGGAAGTCAATGACATGCGTTCCCAGCACGCAAACATCGACGAGTAATATAATGGCATTACATTTAAAGCTCTGAAATAACGTAAATAAAATAAAGGGAATTTAAAAAATATATTTTATACACTTACAATTGGTGTTGGCATGATGAAGCAGCATTAGTTCTCTGATGAAGTCCCTGGTTGAGGATTGTCATGTTTTTAAAGAAAGCTCATAGTGTGGACTGTTGTGATTTCTTTTTTCTTTCTTTCAAATTTTCCGCCAGGAATGAAATTGCATAAGAGCAAACTCGCATATGCAAAAGTTTGTATTTCACAAACAGCTTTTACCGATTCATCGATCTCATTGGAGCAAATTCGCGTTAACGGAACATACGTAATTGCAGAGATGACTGTATTTATAATTTTTATTCAAAATCAGCGATGTAAGAATTACGATTTAGTATAAGAAGCAGTATGAGAAACATTGTAAAACATTATAAATAAGAGTAAAATATATTTCTTTCACTTTCTGGTTTCAAAATCGGTGTTATTCTGAATCGGCGCAAATCGAGGGCTACCTGTACTGTAAAAATAATTCTCTTGCCAGCCAGCAAAGGTATTAGTCTAGAAGTAAATAAAGATAAAAACAAAGTTTATCAACATCACATAAAACTACAACCAGCAACAGTCATATCATTATACGTATGTAAGAAATAATTGGGGAATGTTTTAAATTAAATTATAAATGTCTGTAAATAAAAGTGAAAGATAGAAATGACTTTCCTGTTGAAATTCAAAGAATGAGGTATGGAAATATTTATTTTATTTAGTTTCAAAAACTTATCATTCTATGTATTTTCCAGAGTGCTGAACCTAGGGATATGCAAAACAAAAATTGTCCCAGTTTGTATGTGTGTTAGTTGTGGTCTCTCATGAAAGTGTCTGGACCTAAGAAGGCTGTACAAAGTTGACAGGTTAGGAACTTACACAAGGTCACCTGATTTGTTGTGAGAGTGAAATATAGGAGGCTATAGTGATCTGGGTTATGAGAGACAAGGAATGCACAGTATACAGAATTTTGGTAAAAACTTCTTGGAAGGAGTTTCCTTGGAAAACTTGGAAGGAGATGGGAGGATGATATTCAGATGGATCATAGGAGGGTGGGTTTTGATAAGTGTAAGTGGATGGATGTCCAGGATTGTCTAGTGGCAGGCTTTGAAATGTTAGATTATGCTGCTGCAGTATAATTTACTTGAAAATCCTAACCTTAGTGGTTGTGTTTCGTCTACATCCAGGTCAGTTCCATTTTATAACACTTTGTTGGAAATTCCATCATTCTTTCCATCTTCATTAAAAGCGTTGCAGCATTGTGTAGATACTTGCCTGTTTGTACCACAGTTACAGTATTTCCATTAAGATGTATATTCAATTCAGTGAACTCATACAAAGTAATACCACAAAAATGTGTAAAAGAACCTTGTGAGGATATATGAAGTACACTGCTGTGAAAGCTCAGACAAGTTTATAATGTGTGGTGAGAGATGTGAATGTCATTTTGAGCCAATTTTAGGTATGTAATGTGTACAAACCTGTCTTAAATCATTGCCATTGATGAAAAATGCATAACAAATTTTGGTTGGAAAACTTGAAGATAACCCACTTGGGAGATGTAATCGTGCATATGGGATAATATTAAGACAGATCAGGGGAAATAAAGTATAAACCAGCTGAGCAACTATTGACTTTTTAAGAAGAACCCTCCTCCATGGAGTTACTTGTAGAAATGTGATAATGGTAATACAGTTGATAACACTGTGAGCTGCTGTACAATGAAACAGGTGGGATGTCCATGCAATGGGAGCAGAATATTAGGTTTTACAATATACACAATTGTAAGCAGTTCAAGTTTTTGAACGTTTGAGATATTCTGTCTTCACTGATGGGTAGTAGCCACAAAATTAAGTATTGATGAACATTATTATTATTTTATTTTCTACACATCTGAGTTTTTACTGCAGGACTAACTTGATTCCAGTATACATATGTGTTTGACTTAATGGATATTAGCAGATTAGCATGATGTAATATAATTATTTGTGTGGCCCCTTAGATTTTTCTGTGTGCTAATGTTTTTCTCATTGTGTTTTTCTTAGAACACTTCTGTCCCTTGCCAGTCCAACACAGCCAGCTGTGTATCGTGGTTTACTTCATCAACTCATAGCTGACATTCTGGACCCTGCTTGTCCAGATCTAGCTGATCTGACATGTAAATCCACAGGGTTGAAAGGCCTTTTGAAAAGTGGATTCAGGTATATTATTTCACAGCATCATTATTTACCATTAACAGACATACACAATTTTACTGAACAGTAGCATCTACGAGGTGCGATCGGAAAGTTTCCAGACTGTGTCAATAGAGGGCGAACCGGATGTAGTACGAGCTTCTGCCGCTAGGGGGTGCGGCCTACATTCATAGTGAATCAGTGTGCCAGCCGTATAAAAACCCGTACACTTATCTCAGGTATTAAATTCATCCATCACCCTCGAAGTAGTTCCCCTGGGAGTGAACACAACGATCCCAGCGCCGCTGCCAAGCCCGGAAACCTATGAAATGCTAAAGCAAGCATTTGGGGAGTCCGCAAACTTTTGTGTGGCATTCACGTTTTAAAAATGGCCGAACCTCTGTCGATGATGACGAGCGTTCTGGCCGACCATCTTCGAGCACAACGCCCGAAAATGTTACGAAGATCGACGTCGTACCATCAACGACTTGTGCGACATTGTTGGGATAGGCTATGGGACCTGTCAGCTGATTCTAAAGGAAGAACTCCACATGCGATGCATCGCAGCCAAGTTTGTGCCAAGGCTCCTGTCTGAGGACCAGAAGCAGAATCGACTTCTCGTTTGTCAGGAGCTCAAAGATCTTGCCGGATCACCGGATTTAGCTCCATGTGACTTCTTCCTCTTCCCAAAGATGAAAATTCAGCTAAAGGGAAGGAGATTTGAGACGATAGAAGAGATTCAGGCAGAATCGTAGATGGTGCTTGACAGGCTGGCAAAGAAAGATTTCCAGGGATGCTTCCAGGCTTGGCAGCGGCGCTGGGATCGTTGTGTTCACTCCCAGGGGAACTACTTTGAGGGTGATGGATGAATTTAATACCTGAGATAAGTGTACGGGTTTTTATAGGCGCAGTCTTGAAACTTTCCGATCGCACCTCGTATTTAATCATTTGACAGCAGTATAATTATAAAGTGACTAAAGGTAGGCTGTTTTATATTAGCATAATTTCAGAGAGAGTAAGGGTGAGAGGTAGCTTAGCAAACATCCCAAAAATCAGGGATGGAAGCAGAATCTCATTTTGAAGTTTCACATTTCTTCCAGGATTCTACATCCATTTTGCCTTTTATGAAACATGTAGAAATTAGACCTGGATATACTAAGGATTGTGTCTTATATCTTGCCTTTAGCTTAAAAGCATTGTAAAGAACTAATTTCACTGTGTTACGATTAGTTTGCTACTCAAGAAACAGAGGGAGCAGCATCCATTGGACAATCCACAGTTGATTGTGTTCATCGTGGGTGGCATTGCTGCACATGAAGTCAAATTAATTCAAGAAATGGTGATCAGCTCTGGACGACAAACACAGGTTCTAGTTGGTGGCACTCGTCTTCTTTCACCAAACGATGCTGTGGAAGCCATCTTTATTAAAGATCCATTTATGCAGCAAGTTTTGTGAGAGTGGTAGTTAGTAAATATCATTATATTGTTACTTTGGAGAGACAAAAATATGAATATTTTTCAGAATGTGAAGTTACATTGTTCTTAATGCGAGAACTTGAGCTATATATTGATAATAAGAAAGTTAATTGCATTACTTTGTGTTCTCTAAATCGAGACATTAGTGGACTTGTTTGGAAGATCTTGCTAAATTAATTGCCTGGTGTAAATTTTAGAATATTAATTTTTTCAATGTATAAATACATTGCCATTCCATGAAAAATAGTTGTGAAACCTCTTCATCATGGATGTAAAAAAAAATTGTGAAATTCAGGATGGTCAAATATTCTCATGTAATTTAGATTTCTACCGTCACAAGGAAAATATTTCGGAAGGTCTGCAGTTGTTTCCTGTATCTAACATGATACATGGTCTGTATCTAGCCTATGTAATGGCAACATAATTTACGCGTGTTATATTCACAAACTAAGTTTCTGTAAACCTCTTTGGAGTTTTCATTGACATATTGTGAGCAGGGAATAGCTTCAGAGCAGAACTTCCAGAGTGGTGTGGCAAAAGGAGAATGGCTTAGAAGCATTTGGATTGCTAAGTAATATTAACAGCACCAAGTAGTGTGACAATGTAGCAGCTGTGGTGACAAAGAAGTGTGAGGTGGATTTATGGAGTCTGTTAAATTTTAATGTTCTGCATCACAGCATATGTATTTGGTGCAAGCACTTCACCCATATTTGCCTTTTATACTGCACTGAGCCACTGTAATTGGGCACATCCAGTTTGATAGTTCCAGGTTGTACACATGCCAATACATCTTGTGTGAAATGCTGTCTCTATTAGAAGATGGCTGTCTTCTGACTCACTGCCTTGAGAACCTCAAATTCTACTTTGTTTATTAATATCAATTTTTGGGCTTATTTTTAATAAAATTAAAACTTCATTGATTGTTATTTGATGTTTCTTTTAGTTACACTTACATAAATCTCAAAACATATATTTCTGAGAATAAAAGATCATATTTAAAAACAGGCTTCCAAAATGAAAAGTATTCTAATATTGGAGATCATGCAGTTTTAATAAATTGGTCAGTGTCCATCACCCTGATAACTTCTCCCATAGTGCATGCTCAAGTTTTACATGTATGAGATGGCCTCCAGATATGAAGGGTAACTGCAAATACTACTGAATAAGCAGTCATGTACAGCCAAGCAGTGGTCCACTAGCTTGGAGGTTGGAGCATCTTACAAAATGTTACACAGGGTGTCATACATGGACAGATTCTTGAGAATACAGTATTGAAACTTTATTCCCTAAAAGAGGAGGTTTCTTGATTGGCTGAGTGATAATAGCTTGTCAGAAAAGACATATGTAGAGTTGCTGGTTAATCTTTATTATACAGAAATGAGGAATCTAAAATATCATACTAGAGAGCTACCAGCTAAACTAAAATCCAAGATTAACAGTTTCTGAGAAGGCTTATGCGATTCAGAATTGATGAAGGTTAATTCTGTGGTAAAATATGATAATGAAATATGGGTGTCATCTGACAAGAAAGAAAAGAGAGGGAAAAGGGAAAAATGAGAAGTTTTTACCTGAATATATATAAAAAGAAATATTGACAACTGGAATAAACTTAAGATTAATAATACAGTCAAAGACAATACTGCATATGTAAGATGAGATTGAAGAACCATGTACATTGAGTAGGAGAGGACAAATGGCCAATGATAGCACTAAATCACATACCTACTAGCATAATGTAAATATAGGATGAGGAGTTTGATACTTGTATGGGCTGGAAAAGAACAAAGAATTTGTACATTTTAAATTCACTCATATATTTAATAAACATTTACATAAGTAATAAGAATAGTTTCAGTCAAAAAAAACCCACCAAAGTTTAGTAACCTGACTGTTTCGACAATTGAGACCTCCCCTCAAAGAATGCTGCATTACACTTTTTTGGTGAAACTTCTTCCTGACTTTCCCTCCATTTTTTATACAGCATTATTTCAGGGTAGCTAACTTGTGATCAGCAGTTAAATAATCTCAAAACATAATGATACTGTAACCATACAGTAAATTAGAAATTGACTGTAGAATAATGATGAGCAAAATGTGGAGGGGAAAAGTCATGGGGTTTCATCAGAAAAATGCCATACAGTGTTGTCTGAGGGCAGACCTGAATTAAATATAAGTTAATTACTTTTATTAGACTTCATATGTTCTTTGCCAGATATTTTAAAATCTCCAGTAAATTAACAGAAGCCTAATGAAAGTGAAGTAACTAGTTTTTCATCCCAATTGTTTGTAAGGCTTGATCTAAAATAACAGTAATGAGTTTGTTAAACATGGCCATAATCTCTTGAGTGCAGTGTGAGCAACACAAAGTACTACCTTTTATTTTAGGTAATGCTGTTTTCAAGAAATAGAACTACAAATATGTTTGTGACATATATACTGATTCTCAGATACAAAAGTAGGATACATATCACAGAATACATTATGGATGAGAACACACAATGATTATAGTATGAAGTATGTTGGTGCCTGTAATTGCTGAGAGTATTGAGAATATGCCATGCCATGCTGAAATTTCCCTTTCCGTGTTCAGTGTTGCTATAGATAATGACTAGCATCTACACTACCTGTAAAGACATTCTTATATATTTTACAGATACATTTCCATAGAAAACATATGAAAATTAAATTTGTAATCATATTCTTTATTACTGAAGTAAAAGCTGATCATATTAAGGAAATACTTGCTCCAAAATGAGCCTCAATTGGCCCACATAAGACCATCATCTGAAACTGTATATTGGTGGACACATTTAGTGACTGGTGTGCTTACTTCTGCAAGAAATAAATCTTCTGTTTCTTTGCCTTCTACTCTGTTCAGTTGTATCTTGTAGGATACATTGCCTGGCCCAGGTGTGGCTGTACTGTCCTCTGCAAAATTAACATTCGACTGAAAATGAGTCTGTTTTGTATACATTACTATAACTTTGTACTCTTCAGTACAAGACTGAAGAGCTTTCAGCATCTTCCTTAAGTATAAATCCATTTTACGAATGCCACGAACAGCAACATCTTGCCAATAGTAGGCAGATAAGCTGTCAATGATTATTAAACTTGTGTTTGCATTACTAGACAAGATATTTTCAAGGGAGTGAAAGGTGACAAACAATTGCACACTATCATAGCAATTTAAGACTATCAAATTTGCTAATGATTCTTTTATAATCTTCTCTATTATTTTGGAGTCAATGTGCTTTGGAAGTTGAACTTCACTGGTATTGGATTCTCTGCACTTCATTAACAAAGATTCCATTATACTAACTAGCTTTAGTATTTGGAAATGATGATCTGTGTCTACTATGATTGCTCCTGCACCAAGGCCACCAATTGTAAACTCATTCCATGTCTTTGGTAATAAACACTTTACCAGAAACTGGGTTATAAGGGTAGTTTTACCACTTCCAGAGTCCCCACTTATCTCTATGATATTTCCCAAGTTTATACCGCCAGGGAAAAGCGTTTCACTTAAACTATTCAAGTTCGGTCTTGAACTTAATCTTGCTAATAACTGCACTCCAGTTTCAGCTTTGCAGTCATAATCCATTTTATCTTCGCTACGTATATAAAAGCGCATCTACGAAACCATCAATTATAATCACACTGGTGTATAAAATATGCCCCGAATATTTTGACATAACACAATGGAAGCAAAATTCCAACCAATAATAGAAAAAAATTGCACTTATATTCGAATTTAGTATTTGTTACCCTCGTCTTCAGAACCACGGATCACCATTACCTACTTAACGGCAAGTAAAAACTCATCAGATGTACCACCTTATAATTTTCCCCTAAACACATTACATGTCAAATTAATATACTGGGTATAGAAATAATGTAATTGCTTTTGTTGGGTAAATTTCATTAACTTAATTTCTCCTTGCAGGAGGATGTTTGTTTCGGGACGTAATCCGTGGTAGCAGGATTGTCATTTCCGTTTGTAGCATATTGGTGTTTTGGGTTGTAGGAACAAATTATTTTGTAGGTTTGTTGCATTGTCGCGGTAGACAACAAGATTAGTTGTCACAATTAGTTGTGTCTAATTACTCACGGCATACTTCTAGCGCATCATTTATGTACATATATTTTGTTTTTTTACTGACAGAAGTTCTCAGTTAAAATTACGGTGGTGAATAGATAATACCAACATAAGCAGTGAAGACGTCGAAATTGGTCTTGTGAGTAGTAGCCACAGGTATAAAACCAACGCTTCTGAAAGACTCCATTTGCGGTCTGGTAAACTGTGATGTTCGTGAAGAAGACTGTCATCTGGGTTGTTCCATGTAGTTTCATAGCACCTTTGACACGTCAGTAAATTTCAACCAGACTACAAAGCGCCAAAAAACCAGAAGAGAGACATTCATATATTCACCGTCAAATCCTACACATTTCACTGTTTCTACTGCTATGTTGGTAATCTGTATTCCGTTACAGTGACTGACTGCATGCAATCTATGATCGACGGTGCCTAGAACACAGCATAACATGAAACCTGTGGTAGTGTGTTTCAGTATTAAAGGTGTGTAAGTAGTGCGACCAAAATACAGTTTACTTGAAACAAATCGTAAATTCTTGTACAATAGATATCATTTATTTCCTTCAAAAGACAATGAACTGTTAAGCAGCAATGGAAGAACTCTGTCTTATTCCTACAAAATGTTCTGCACTCCAGAAAGTGGAAGCTAATGACCTTCTAGTAGTTGTCCATAAAAGTAAACAGAAACATGTTGAAAGAAAGCCAGTTCTTACGGACCAATTGAAAGTAGAGAAAAGGGAAATGGACATGAAGAAGGTTCGTTACGATGTTTTCAAATTTGGAATGTCGGGCTTTAAAGCAGAAAGGAAGGAAGAAGTTAAAGTAGCACTAGCGATCAGACTAGGAGCTGTACCACCAAAAAACAAATGTTATAATTATAAGGAATACAAGCTTATGAAAGAGAAGCAATTAAAAGAATTGTCAGAACAGCGAAAATTGTTTGCAGTTAGGAAGACTAAAGCTGGGAAGCCAAGTACCAAAGGCAAGAAGAAATTTGTGAGTGGACAAGGGAAGAAAAATAAAGATGGAATTTTGGACCCATATGGAAAACCAGGAAAAGTAAATTTTTCTATTCCTTTGTATTCATTAGACATTAAAACATTTTATTACTGTTTTCACAGGTTCAGGAACCCACCATTAGCCCCTCTTTTTAGCCAAATAAATCCAGTCAACTTGCACACACCCCTGATTTACCTAAGATTTGTATTATCTTCCATGGTCTTCCAAGTTGTTTAATCCCTTCAAATTTTCTAACCAATACTTTGTGTAAATAAACTTCTGATGTGTGCTACATGCCCTGCCAGCATCAATATCCTAAAATGAAGAATTCCACAATTCCTCAGATACATGTTGATGTGATTTTAGTTTTTGTTTTTAAGATTTTTTGTGGAATCTTTTAACCATTATTCAAGTGACTCACTGAATGTAGTGCCAGTTTATATATAGTGTGATAACAGTGCTACCTGTTGCATATTTTATCATTAAGAGCTGAAAAGATATACATATTGTTTGTTTCAGGCTCAAACCTCTGTGAAAGTGAGGAAGCGGTAATGAAGAACATTGAAAATCGTGTATCATCATCAGTATTTGTATTTTTGTAATAAAAGATTTTTAAGTGTTGAATATTGTAAAATAAAGCGAGTCTGTGATGTATTGCATGAGTAAGAGAATACTGAACCAAGTCATCAAGTATAATTTCAGAGTTCTGATAACAACCAAAGAGTGCCAAGTAAGTTTTGAAATAACAAAACTGTGTAGTAAGAAGGTGTTGGC
>NW_019059876.1:0-12490 GCF_000696155.1 Zootermopsis nevadensis | reverse complement strand
CCAAGTATGTATGAATTATGAGTGTTGGGCCTGCATTTCATTTACCCAGTCATTAGATTCATATTACATGGTGCATGTAAAAGATTCCTCTTGTTATTGTTGCCGTGCATGGAAAGGCATACAGCAAGGGCTCATAGATACAAAATTTGAAAGTTGCATTTGTGAAGAAAATAAAATGGCAAGGAAAGTTGCCAGTAATATGAACAATATTTGTGTATACATTCAGACACACTATCTTGGTGTTATTAAGATTTTGGCCGGCACAGTTAAAAGTAATCTCAGTATGGCAAATATTAAAAATAAAAAAAAATATGACTTAACTCCCACAAGTCTTCGACTTTGTTATTAGTGAAGGCCAGTATTAAAATTCATAAGTGTTATGTTTTTTGGGTAACATTGTTCATGTGCTTAATTAAGCACTATGCCATAAAGATGAATGGACAAGTGGTGGTATAGATTTACACATTCTTAACCTTGCACTAGATGGAGACAAGTGAAAGATCTCCCAGAAACCCATTGTTTAGGAGGTGGCAGTATCTTCAGAGCTGGCCAGAGAAAAATACCTGCTTGTGTTGGTTGTCCATTTCATTGGCAGTCACATTGAAAACTGAACTATCCTAGATCATAGAATGTTATTGTATTGGTTAATCATAGAATTATGTGCAAAAAATACAAAATTATTTGAAAATGCTTGTTGAAATCAAAGTTAAGTCAGTTCTGGCACCTTATGTATGTTTTAATGCCTTATGTTCCCAGGAAATGCTTGAAAATTGAAAACCACGAATGAATAAGCAAGACTGTTTTATTGCATTGTACACTGTGAATTCTGAGAAGTGTGATTTTACTGCTTATGTCACAGGATTGGTAAACTTCGAATATAGGCAACTCTCGGTTAACAAACATTCGATTTACGAACATTCACTATAACGAATGTCACAATTCATTAAAAATTTCTTAAAGTCGCCAATAGATAGAGTACCTTATAAAACGAAATACGAAACGCATAGTGAACATAATTGTAAGATTTAAATAAATAAACTTTTAAAAAAATGTATTTATTACAATAATTATCAGAAAATTATTATATGATAATTATACTGAATTGTTCTTGGTTAATAAAACTAATCTAGCCAGTTATTTTATTTTACGTTATGTATCGTATACGATAAACCATAACGTATACATACATTATAATAAAACGTATTGTATAGACCATTCAATGTTTAATACATGGTTTTAATGCTTTAAAATGGCTGCTAACGTATACGATACATACTGTAAAAGCTCAGGAATGCAAGATACACATAATGAACAAAGACGTATAACGAACGTCTTGGAACAGAATCATAAAAGTAGACTGAAACAAGCAGATTTGATCATGACTCATTACTGTTTATTGAACTGCCTAGGAGTTTTTGATATTTTTAGAAAAAATTATATCAAAAGAGAAGTGAAAATGGACAGTGGAAGCAATTTGAAACTTCATTTGACTTTCATTTCTGCCCGACATAGGAAATTTGTTAGGAGGAGTAATAAATATGCAGTTATTTTGCTGTAGGTCTGTTCCTCTGAATCTTACTTCCAACAACAGTCAATCTCAGCTAGTTCCTACTCCACAGCCTCAGTCGGAGCTGGACCAGATGTTTTCAGGTCTAGGGTTGGACGTCTTCACAGGAGGGAAAGAAACAGATACAACTCCAAACACTCGTCAAATCAATGGGATTGCTAATGCTAATATTTCACTTAATTTAGAAGATAAACAAAGGTATGTATTGTTTGCTTTATGACAGTTTATCTGAAGGTAGGTATACAATTGTTGTGTGTCACTGTAAAAGCCTATAATTCCCTGTGCATTATGAACTTTGTAATCAAATTTTAGAAGCTTATTAAGTTAATTCTTCAATGCCATCCAATGTACACAATACACAGGCATTTCTTCACATGTCATCCAACATACGTAACATGCCTTGTGCAACAGTAAATTAATTCTTTTGGTTCGAAATCAAAATTACAGTCTTTCAGCTTGTATATGTGTATTTGTACTTTAATTTACCTGCTATAAGAAAGCAAGACTACATAAATTTTATATATAACCATTTGTCACTAAACCTTGCAGATTAAAATTTATTAAATTTTCATATCAAATGTTGTCTTTGTAAAGGATCAAGAGATTAAAATGCTGCACATTTTAAATAAAAAGATATTTGGTTAGGTTGGACCCACCTATCGACTTTACATTCCAATGTGAACATAACCTTGCATCAGTTTATGGTTCCGTTATATTGCAAAGAATAAGATTTAGAAGGTGCTGCAGTTATAACAGCATGCTGAAAGAAAGAGGTTAGAATACAACTTAGAACTGTTTATTGAATTTTGAAGTAGTTTTAGTTTTTGTATAGAATGTTTTATAAAAAAAATTCTGGTTCTGTGATGGTTGGAATTTTCTTTTCTTGTCAGTCACTGTATCTTTAACAGGTTGACAAGGCAACAGGAGGCTCAGCAAAGATTGCAAGCTCAGCCCATACTCAGTCCATCTACTCCAGCACAGAGTAAAACACAGACTCAAGTAAAGGATCTAACATCCACATTAGTTGAAAACAATTTAAACCAGACAAAATATACTTGGCCACCCCTACAGACAGGAGACCAAGTGGGAGGAACTGGGTGGCAGAATACTGTCAGGCCTGCAGCTTCTCCACAAGGCTTTGGTGCCTTTCAACCAGCTCCTGTGGCTACTCACTGGCAGTGGCAGTCACCACCTGCACCTTGCGCATCATCCCAGCAGCCTGTGTTCACAGGCTCACATCAGACAAGTTCCCTTGATTCGCTTCTTCCGGCTACAACTAAGCTTCCAATGAACAGAATGCAGACACCGCTGCAGCAGCCTCTCGTAATGATGTCACCATTCCAGCAGTCAAAACCGCAGCAGACTAAAGTACTCTCTTCCTCTGAAATCAATGACTTCCTTAGCTAGTGTATATTCTTAGCTTACTGTGGCCTGTGTTCAGGTTTTAAAGGGCTTTTAGAACCAGATTGGCACAGAACCAGAACTTGTGCAAAGTAAGTGCAGGTATCATTACCGGTATACCAACCCTATTGCCTGTCTTTTCATAGTGAATAGTGGGAAACAGAATTGGCTGTAACAAACTGCAGATTGTCTTTGACTCTATCTGCTTGTCTTTGTCCAGAATAGTGCTATGTTTAAAGGATTCTTTATTGTCGACCACTTGTATTTTAATTTAATTCTTTACCGACTGGCTATGGACTGGACGACCAGGTTTTGATCCCTGACAGGGGTGGAGGATCTTTCCTCTAGCCTCTGTGTCCAGATTGGTTCTGGGGCCCACCGGGCCTCCTATCCTATGGGTACCAGGGTCCTTTCCTGGAGGTAAAGCACAACTGGAGTGTGATGCTGACCACTCACCCCTGTCTAATGCTGAGGTAAAGAATGAGTAGGAGCTATACCTCCTCTTCCCCCAAGCGCCTGCATGGTGTATAGTGGGACAGCTTTACTTTACTTTGTACTGTAGTGATAAAGACTAACACTCAATTTTAAAAAGTTATTGTTGATTTGAGATCCTTTTGTGCTATCTCAGAGCCAGTCAAATGGCTAGACAAGTTCCACATAGAAATATTCATCCTATGAGCAGATTTCATGTGTGTTGATAAGGAAGTCCCTTTCAGAGATGAAAAGAGTGATTCAAACACTTTATCATAAAAGTGGTCTCCCCACATTTCATAAACCTAGCAGTTCATAATTTATTAACTAAATTACATAATCCAGCTTACAAGTTGAATGTATTATAATTAGTAAAAATATTTTACTTCTTGAAAATAACATTCAATTTAGTACAGTGTGTATTTTGTACCTTTGATGTGTATATTAACTTGGTATATTCAGAAATTTACGTGCCAATTAAATGAACATGTCTGCCATGTCGTACTTTGTTTCAGTTGCATGTTGGTTTTTGCTGCATTTGTATATATATATATAGTTCAAAGAGTTTTGAAAAAGAAAACAATCCTTATTATAAACAACTGCTTTTAGGTGTAGCACAATACAGTTTGGTTTCATTCTGTCTGATCCTGGAAGTCCCCATAAATGTTTAGAATATGTACAGACTCTTAAGTATCATTATGCATATATTGGAAAATAAACTAAAGAATTCTAAATTAATTTTATTTGAATTGTTAAAATAGATGATTATGAATGGATTTTTCCATGGATATAAATGCCAGTAGCTCCAATCGTGATGAATGTGTGGAAACAGCACTAGAAAAATACAAATACAATACAGTAACTGAACTTTCCTTGATGTGTTTGTTCACAAGTAATTGTGTTCCCTTGGTCTGTGGTCTCCAGCTAGTTACTTTTGAACTAATTACCTAAAGTTAACATCTGTGGGTGATTTTTATTGTTGCTTAGGGAAATGTGAAGTTTGAGGAGTTTACTTGAGTATTGAGTCCTGCACACAGCATGGATTATTGTGTGTTACATTTCATCAGATTGGCTCTTGGATAGCACAAAAGGAACTGTATTGATGGTGCAGTACTGCTAACTGTTATATGTGCCTGCCATGTATTATAGTTGTACTAAAAGATTGTAAATCAGTTTTGCTGTATAAATATTAGAATAATGTGATATACCTTAACATATTTTTTCTTACAAGATTTAGCTGATTGAAAATTAACCCTTTGACAAGTATGAACACACCAGAATATTTAGCATCACAGTGCTGCATGGAGTATGAACATATCTGTATGTTTTCCACTTGCCTTGTCCTGTAGAGTGCACACACAAGGAAATATTTGCTTTGCTAAGGACAAAAAGATTTGATAATCTAATTGTACTGAGTGGTCAGTTTGTTTGTTTCTCTCTTACTCATAATATTCTTATCAAAAGTGGCATAAGTGATGGAATTTTATTGAGAGGAAACAAACCAACTCTGGCATTTAGGGTATGAGAATGGAACTGTGATAATGAAAATGGTTAGTAAACCTCCATTTTATCTTTAGGCACCCATGACTCTTCATCCCAGAAATTTATAAATGGTATTCTATTTATCTTCATTCAATACATATAGTACTGTGCTTTGTGATAGTCTTCAATTTCAATGTTAATGTTTGAAACATTTAACTTATATCTGAGTTTATTGGTGTTCTAGTCTTGTAATACACAACAAAGTATATAGAAACTTAATTTCTGTTTCTAGACTTTTGGTGTCCCTTTTCTTAAATACCTAGGCCTTGTTACCATACTTCAAAGTTGCTTATGATGTAATGTATATTATTTATTTTTGTTTCTGTTGACATATGTTTTGCATAATCTATAATGTTGTTCCCTTAAATGATAGTATGCCTTTATTGTTTCTAAGAGCTCCACAGCTTCAGGTCACTGTTAGCATGGGTACATGCAGCGTGGTAGACTTGAGTTCTTCATGTGGCCAAGATTGAATGTCACAATAGAATGGTTAGCATGCCAGCGTAGTGGCCACGCGGACTGAGGCATGAACCTCGTGCGCCTGGCCGCTG
Source organism: Zootermopsis nevadensis (assembly GCF_000696155.1). The sequence continues at coordinate 6,958 of NW_019059876.1, read as the reverse complement.
CGACCATGGGTTCGAGTCCCAGTCAAGGCATGGATGTTTGTTCACATCTTTCTGTGTTTGTATATGTAGAAGCCTTGCAGATAGAGCTGATCACTCGTTCTACCAAGGTCCAAAAAATAGATCAGTCATAAGCCTCCAAGAGAGGTAACAATGCAGACCCTGCAAATGTGGGACAAATGTGAATGAAGAAAATAAAAATAGAATTAATTTCTGGGAAGTGTCAGGTTCAAATTTTGTCCTGGAGTCTGGTTATCATGTCTGAGCTTTTGTAGTTTTACTCAGTCCCTTGAGGCAAATGCCAGCTTAATACTGTAAATTAAGCCACAACCACTTCCACTTCCACATCCTTCCAAATCCACTGTTTACTTGTCATCGTATCATTCTACAATTTGTGATCAGTGCTGTTGACAGCATCATTAAATTAACTATAATTACATTCATTTGACCAATAGATTGAAATTTACAGGGTTGAGGTCTACATCATGGAGTGCAGGAAACAGGGCTTTGGGCACATAATGATTCCAATGTACAGTACTATGTGAGAGGAGATATATACAGTGTGTTCGTAAAATAATGGTGGGGTAACAAAAAGTCATAGTTTTGGAACAAAGCATTATAAAGACATGAAATAAACGTCAAAATAAAGAGAGACTCCAATTTTTCGATACGTAAACAGGTTCTAGCGCAAGCGCATGAGCGCTGTGCTACAAGGTCAATAGCCGCGTGAAGCTTGTTAGTCGCCATGCAGAGGAAGGTTCAATGTGTTTTGTAGCTTGCTAAGTTTGAGTCAGTTACACTTGTTAGGTGTGAATACCGTCGTGTGTTTAATGAAAAACCACCACACAAAAATAACATTCGCCGTTGGGACAAACAACTCGGAGAAACGGGCAGCCTACTGAAGCAGTCACGTCCAGGACGACCATCAGTGTCTGACGGATACCATTGAAGCTGTGCGAGCAAGTTATCTGCGTAGCCCGAAGAAATCAGTGCGGAAGTGTTCCGTCGAGTTAGGCGTTTCAAAAACAACTACGCTTTACTGGTTATAAAATGTAGGTGTTACATAAAATTTATCCACAGGACAAAATTAAACGATTAGAATTTGCTACAGACATTCTGGATAGGTTAATTCAGTGGTCCCCAACCTTTTTGTGCCTACGGGCACGAGTTTATGAGATCGTGGTGGGCACCAACCAATTAACAAAGCCAAATTTTCTTTTCTCTGGACAAATAAGATATGGACACCAAATAATACAGAGCGGGCCCCCCCCCCCCCCCAAAAAAAAAAAAAAAAAAAAGCCTTGGCGGGCGCCCGCGGGCATCGCGTTGGGGACCACAAGGTTAGATCATGATGGGGAATTTTTAGACAAGTTTATGTTCAGTGATGAGGCTATGTTTCATGTTCGGGACGAGTCTATCGGCCTAATGTTAGAATATGGGGTAATGAACCTTCATATGTCATTATGGAACATCAACGTGATAGCCCAAAAGTTAATGTGTGGTGCGCAATTGGACGAGACAGAGTTATTGGCCCCTTCTTTTTTGCTGAACAAACTGTGACGGGAAAGAACTTCCTGGATATGTTAGAAGGGTATACAGTGCTCCAAATACCGGAGAATTTCATTCTCCAATTAGATGGAGCTCCTCCACATTTTGCCACATTCGTGCGGGATTACCTAAACCAAACATTTCCTCAGCGATGGGTCGGACGAGGAGGGTGGATAGCCTGGACTCCACGCTCTCCAAATCTTACCCGTATGGATTTTTATTTGTGGGGTTATGTGAAGCAACAAGTGAAGAAAGAAATCTGTTCTTATGCTTAGCAACATGCCATGGAGGAGTATGGGTAAGTTCTACTTATTATTAACCATGACACTAGATAGAGACTAGTCAGCTTCAGATTGTATTTAATCTCTGGATTCCTGTTGCAATAACCCTCAATATCAATGTGACAGGAGGCTGAGTGGGCACTGAAGCTGGTTTGGACACATGGAAAACAAAATCCATGCCTGTGTCTGCCAGAGATTGAACCTGTCATCTGGCCCACATAGCCAGCAAGTTCATTTACTGATCTGTCATGGTTCCCTGTTAGGCATTAGAGTCATGTGTACTTGAAATTTGATTAAGAATAGAAGGAGAATTATAATGTAGATCAAGAATCATTATCCCTACAATTTCACTGCTTGGAAATCTGCTTTACTTTTCACAAATTTATGGAAGATTATTCTCAGAATTCTTGCACTGGTCTGTGAGTCTAATTTTCCTACTTGACCATTGAAGGAAAGAAGGTTAATATATATTTACCCAAAATTATAACAAACTGTTTCTTCAACAATTATTTTGGTTTTCATTAAAGTTTAAGAAGTCCCTTCCAGTGTTGTTAGTATTTATATACCTGCAATGTAATATATACAGATTTTTCCATGTGTTCTTTTGAGTGAATTGTTTTCTTATACTACTGTCTGTAAGGAATTTGTTAAAGAATATTTAACCTTGTTTCCAGTCCACAAGTAAGCTCTTTGGCCAGCGCTGTAGTGTTTCATTTTTACATGTTTGGTCTCTTTATTTTGCAGCTAATAAATAACAATATTTTTATATATTCTTAAGGTAGAAGCTCAATCTATATTCTTGAAGTGTTATAGTGTTTTAGGAAGTTGTATACATTGTGAATATTAATTAATTATTAAGGTCTTTAAAACAGACAAACGTGCAGAGAATAATCATACTATCATGTATACTACACTAATTGTAGCTTTTACGCATTGTTTGCATGACATGCACACATGGGGCTGATCATGTCTGTTTGTCCACGATTTAACTTGAACTGCTAGACACATCTGAATGAAATTTGGTATGAATGTTAAGTTACTGAAGGCTATCATATAATTGTACTTTTTAATATCCTACAGTCCATAATACCAACATGGTGGATGAATGAACTTGTTAAGTGGGACATATACTACTGCATGCAGTGATGTACAGCAAGAAATGTAAAGCTGTCCCACTACATGCCATTATGGTACTGGGGGGGGGGAATTGCTCCATTTTTCATGGGTAAGAATATTTTCCTGAGTGCTTTGTTTTCTGACACTTATAATTTGCAATTTGTCTTCAAAGTAAAACACATCAAATGGAAAAATTGTTTGTATATGTTGATATTCTGCACTTTGGAAAGACGAGGGCAATGAAAGCATAAGTACGTTATTCCACACACAACAGGATGTGAAAAGGTAGATTGAACCATCTCTATAAATGTTTCACTTAAATAACTATCTTCAGTTATGAAACTGAACATACGTTGTGTTGTATATGTTGTAATATTATCTGATTATGTATCATATGTGTATGTTGTGGTAACATCTCCAGTAAGGATTGATACATTTGCATTACATAATATACTTTTGCAATGCTTGAAATGGTATTGATGTGATGAAAATTCTTGTATTTGAATATTAATTCCAACTCCTTCTAAGAGTTGACCAATATTTATCACTCTTCTTTTAATAAAACCTACTACTTGCATGTAGAATTATTAAATATGCATTCCTATACTAGAATAACAATTATGTCCATACACTATATCCCAGAAATTTAAGTGCTTGATTTTGTTCAAATAATGTTTTAAAACTGCTGTTGAGTTTGAATGAGATCTTCTTCATCCATACTCTTAGTTTAAAGGGAGAGTGAGGTTATATGGGATTACTATATGTATGTGTGCATGTAATTCTCAAAAAAGTAGGAATCGTCCAAGATATGCAACAGGTGCATAATTGGGAGTTGCATAATTAGTTTACTGCAGTGCAAATTGTCCCTGCATGTGAAATGTATGTGAGAGACAGACTGATTTATGCAATCATTCAATAAAGTGTGTTGAGAAATGTGAACTACCTAATTCTGGGAAACTAGTATTATGAAAACAATGAGGTCACATAAATATCTTAATTCTGTTCTGAACACAAAATTATTCATTAAAATGTAGTAAATTCCACACAAACCATTAAATTCGAGTTCAAAATTCACTTGTCCATGCAGTGTATTACTACAATATTTTTTTCGGAAATTTCGCAAATTTTTAGTTATTTTCGATTTTCACGACATAACCATTTCTAAATTTTTCAAAAAGTTTGAAAATTTTCAAATTTCAAATTTAATCAAAATTTTCGAAAAAATCAGAAAATGTAGAAAAACGTCCAAAAGCGCATCTGGTTTGGCAGAGACCGGTTCTTCTATGTATCTAGCAGTGAATTTTTTTAAAAAATTAAATTTTTTGAAAAATCAAAAAATGCTGGAAATTGCCTGAAAAGCGCACAAAACCAAATTTTTTCGACATTTCTGAAAAAAAATTTAAGGTAAAATTTTCCAAATTTTTTGGTTTTGTGCGCGTTCTTCACAATTTCCAGCAAGTTTCGATTTTTTGAAGATTTGGAAAAATTTCAATTTTTTTTTCAAAAATTGTCCCCACCTGATCGTCAGCATAGTGCTCTGCCTCATTCGGCTTTGACGTAACCTGTCTCTGATGGACCCTGTCTCTAGCCTAACCTAACCTAAACCAACATAATCTAACCTAACCAAACCTAACCTAACCTAACAACCTAACCTAAACTAACCTAACCTAACCTACGAGGTGCGATCGGAAAGTTTCCAGACTGCGCCTATAAAAACCAGTACACTTATCTCAGGTATTAAATTCATCCATCACCCTCGAAGTAGTTCCCCTGGGAGTGAACACAACGATCCCAGCGCCGCTGCCAAGCCTGGAAGCATCCCTGGAAATCTTTCTTTGTCAGCCTGTCAAGCACCATCTGCGATTCTGCCTGAATCTCTTCTATCGTCTCAAATCTCCTTCCCTTGAATTTTCATCTTTCGGAAGAGGAAGAAGTCACACGGAGCTTAGAAAGGAAGCTGGGGTCGGTTCTTGCAAGATCTTTCAGCTCCTGACAAACGAGAAGTCGATTCTGCTTCTGGGCCTCAGACAGGATGCGTCGCATGTGGAGTTCTTCCTTTAGAATCAGCTGACAGGTCCCATAGCCTATCCCAAAAATGTCGCACAAGTCGTTGATGGTACGACGTCGATCTTCGTAACAGTTTCGGGCGTTGTGCTCGAAGATGGTCGTCCAGAACGCTCGTCATCATCGACAGAGGTTCGGCCATTTTTAAAACGTGAATGCCACACAAAAGTTTGTGCACGACCCATTGCGGACTCCCCAAATGCTTGCTTTAGCATTTCATAGGTTTCCGTAGCCGTTTTGGCGAGTCTTTGGCAAAATTTGATTTGTTCATGAAAATCCGCCATTCCGAAATCGCAGGAGGGTCTGTGTAATGCACTACCAAAACGCCCGTAACTAAGAAACAAATGCTAATTCGATGATGCCGGCTGGCACACTGATTCACTATGAATGTAGGCCGCACCAAAAAGCGCACAAAACCAAAAAAATTGAAAAATTTCACCTTCAAATTTTTTTTTCTAAATTTTCAAAAATTATAGGTTTTGTGCGTTTTCACACAATTTCCAGCATTTCTTGATTTTTCGAAAATTTTGAAAAATTTCTATATCTTTCTAATCTTTCCCCAAGTGATGCCCGCGAAACTCGGTGAATGCCTCATCTTGTCTCTGTCGGACTCGGCCTCTTACCTCACGCGGTTGCTGCCTGCACCGGTGTCTGCTACAACCGGCCTCTGAAGGACTCGGCTTCTGCTGGTGAGGGTCTCGTCCTTACGTGTTGCTTGTCGCACCTGGACTTGTCAGAGACGGCACGTAACGGCCATGTCATACAGAGGCCGGTCCGCGCATAGCCCGAGTCAGGCACAGACCGCATTCGTCAGAGACAGTGCATCTGAAACAGTCCGAGAGAGACCAGTTCTGCAAGGCATGCGGTGGTGGAATTTTGAAAAAAATTCAAAATTTTCAAAAAATATAAAAGTGCTGGAAATTGACCAAAAAGCGCACAAAACCAAAAAATTTGAAAAATTTCACCTTCAATTTTTTTCTCAAAATTTTCAAAGATTTTAGGTTTTGTGCGCTAATCAGACAATTTCCTGCAATTTTTGATTTTTCGAAAATTTTGAAAAATTTCAATATTTTTATAATCTTTCTCGAAGTGATGCCCGCGAAACTCGGTGAATGCCTCATTCTGTATCTGTCGGACTCGGCCTGTTACCTCACGCGGTTGCTGCCTGCATCGGTGTCTGCAACAACCGGCCTCTGCAGGACTCGGTTCCTGCTGGTGAGTGTTACTTGTCGCACCTGGGCTTGTCAGAGACGGCACGTAAGAGCCATGTCATACAGAAACCGGTCCGCGCAGAGCCCGAGTCGTGCACAGACCGCTTTCGTCAGAGACACAGTACATCTGAAACAGTCCGAGACCAGTTCCGCAAGGTATGAGGTGGTGGAATTTTGAAATTTCAAAAAATCAAAAAGTGCTGGAAATTGACCAAAAAGCTTACGAAACAAAAAAAATTGAAAAATTTCAACTTCGATTATTTTTTCAAAATTTTCAAAAAATTTTGGTTTTCTGCGCTTTCAGACAATTTCCAGCATTTTTTTTATTTTTCGAAAATTTTGAGTATTTTTTAAACCCTCCCCAAGAGATGCCAACCAAACTCGGTGAATACCTCACCATGTCTCTGCCGGACGCGGCCTCTATCTCACCCGGTTGCTGCCTGCCTCGGTGTCTGCACCAATCGGCCTCTGCAGGACTCGGTCACTGCCGGTCTGTGCCTTTGCCTTACGTGTTGCCTGTTGCACCTGGTGATCTCAGAGACGGCACGTCAGACCCATGTCATGCAGATACTGATCCGTTCTGAGCCCGAGGCAGGCACAGACCGCATTCGTCGGAGACACAGCACATCAGAAACGTTCCGAGAGAGACCGGTTCTGCAAGGCATCAGGTGGGGAATTTTGAAAATTTACAAAATTTTAAAAAAATCAAGAAATGTTGGAAATCGTCCAAAAAGCGCACAA